>JAFELO010001500.1:1047248-1089465 GCA_017140195.1 Eumaeus atala
AAATGATATTGGGACACTATATATTTTCTAAAATTTAAATCCATTATGGCAATTAATTAATAAGAGCATTTTTATTCTGTTTGAACAGTTCTGCCAAAACGAGAAGAACCCGTCGTAGTGGAGCCAGAAGAAGAATCTCTTCTACCGCAGTGGGGTATCGCTGTTATTGTCATTGCACTTGCGTCACTCTTGTTTGTTGTTATATTTGGTGTTACAGTGGTACGTATTATATTAATGTTTGATTAATTTCTTTGAATCTATTTCTTTTTATTTTTCACTTTTTAATTTTTTAAATAACATTTTAAATTATCTTATTTCATAATGGATTTTTAAATTTACAGCTTGTGAACCGCCAAAAAAGCACGAAAACTAAGCAACCAATACCGCTTAGTGAAGACATGTTACGAGAGCTGGATAAGAGTCATATGGGAGGTTTCGATGACATTCATCCCATGAAGGAACGAGATCTTCCATACTTGCCGTCTGGAAAGGTATAATTACAAACATTTCCCAATTTAGTTATGAGTTACTCGAGGTTATATCGACGCGCTTGGGCCTTTTGTTGACGAAAATACAAGCAGGTTTTTCAGTTATTCAACGATAACACTAGAAGATTTGTGACATTACTTTAACTTGTATACAAAATGCAACCTTATTTTTATGGCGAAAATAATAACAATAATTATTATTGTTAATACAAATACAACAGATATATATTTTTTAATTAGTGGTACGCAGAAAAAGTGAATTAAAAAACTACCTGAAGTTGGTAACCTCTGAATTAGATACAAGAGACTGGTGTGGCATTAGAAATAAATTGAAAAATGAATTGTTTTTTTCTTTCCAGCGAATGTCAACTGCATTCATAGAACAACTGGCATATCCAAATCCTGGCGATTCGTGGCGCTCAGAGTGGACTCCTCAACTGCAGAAGTATATGCAACATTATACTCCTGACTCCGGCAGAGGCTCTCAGATATATGGTGCAGGAGGAACTGGATATGGGTGCGTTTTTATTTTTTTCCTGCACAGGACCGTGGTGCGTCACTACTCTCGTTTTTCTCTCGTTTCATCGAAGTTGTAGAATACTATATTTCGTATCGTATAGAATAGTGTAAGAGTGTGTGTTTACTGAATAAGTTACGATACTGTAGAACTAAATGTAATATATATATATATATATATATTGCCGCATTAAAACTACGTTACAAGATAATACAAAGCATCTGATCAGAGGACCTTTATGAAAGTACCATGTGAAAATTAAACCAGCTATTTTGATGTGTACAGGTATGGCGGATCGCAGCTGTATGGCCAAACTGGGGGAGGAGGATCCCAAGTATATGGCTACACTGGTGAATTCCCACGCTCTCACAACTCACGACGCCGCTCAGAATACGACAGAGACTTTTAATTTTGAATAACATTAAGTTACCACCTTGACAATATCATCTTTTAACCTCAAATTAGAGTAGACGATAAGTTCATTTATTAATAGACATAGAATCTTATTCAGGCCTCAATTTAAAGCTGGGTACACATGTAAGTGTTTCTAGTAAAACAGTTAACAATATTTCGTTTGAATCATGACAGGTTGTGAATGGTCGTTGTTTGCATTTTGCATCACAAATAAATTTGATTGCTGCTATTAAGATGACGAACTCCTTTGCTCTCTGAAAAACGAAGGAAGCCTTTCAGATAACTGGACGTTATATTCATTTAGTAGTATCTCAAAAAAAACTTAAAACTAATTTAGATGAAAAGGAATTCTAAAATAATAATATGCAATATTGAATGTATCGAAGAAATTCAGCATCTTCAATCTACCGAAAGCCAGTGTCTAGATTATTCCGGCCTATATTGGAGCAAATGACTAATAAAACTGTTTTTGATATTAAATATTTCTTATGACCAAAATAGCAAATTGTAAAACCTAATTACTTTAAGAGGCCTACGACATTTTACTAGTTCAAATCTGAGCTGCAAATGTTAGAATTAATAAATTAGACAGTAATGATTTCTTTAAACAATTATTACCTGCCAAAATAGTAACTATGACTGATTGTACGATGTAAATACATAGTTTAAGTATACGTTATGTTATAGATGAGATGAAATATAGGAACTTTCATGAATTTCATTAGATATCTCGTGCATACCAACATTTGCTCAGTTCCGTAGTAGTGTCGGCGTGGGAAAGTATTCGCGGGACACGTCGTTGTGCCAAACGTTATTGTAAATATTGAATGTCCAACACAATCGATACAAGCTGTGGACACGATTCGATACAAACTTCAAGTATTACAAATATATTTTTGTCTTAATTTTGCGATGAAAGTTCATTATGAACAGCTCAGAGTCTCAATTTTATGAAGTACCTATCAATTGTAAAATAAAGCAACTTTTTTGAAATAAAAAAAACTGTAAAACTCTTAGTAATTAATTTCAAGGGGATAGTCCTATAGAGAATGAAAACTTATGTATGATGAAGTTATTTATTAAAGACAATTGAAAAAATAGATTAAAATGGTAACAGCAAGTGAGAGATGCTATATTTTAGTTTAAAAATAACTGAAAAAAATTTGAAGATTTCACACTCAGAGTGAATTCAAAATCATATTCGATTGCTTAGATTTACATGAAAGTACGTTTATTACAATAAAACTACTTGAAATATTACTTTGATATTTTACCAGAAGATGAAGGTAATTTTTTATGTATCAGTTGAATCATAAATTGTGCTTTTCAGTTATTTGTAGGTGATTCTCTCAGGTCTGCTTAATCAAAATGTTAATTACGTTATTTATAAAATTGTTTACAAATAGGTATAATAATTTTAAATTTATTTTAATTATAGATTATAATAAAATACAATGCTTGATTTTGATGATCGTCTCAAAAATATAATACTTTATTAAAATCTACGATGGAAATGAAAGTGCAGACAAAGATTTGGCTAGAACCATATATTTTCTTTCTTGCCTGAAACTTTGAAGAAACATCTGCTAAGGTATCATTTTAATTGGATTTTAAAAAATACTATAAACACGACGCTGTCCAGCGAAAATGTTATAAAAGATAAGAAATGTGAATTCCACAAATCTTACAACCCCGACTAAGCATTCTTATGAATCGTAACAGATAAGTAGCGTCGTATTCATTTTGCATGCTATAAGTGAATGCTTATTACCCAAAATAATATTCTAATGATCCTCGCGTGTAACAGTGACGTCGATCGAATTGAATATTTATCGATTCTTTTAATGTTAAGTTATTTCTTGTAATGTAGTATTTATACAAGAAAGACTTAATACCTATAAGAAATCCATTCGTGTTTGTCAATTTAATGTGAGAATTTCTATTATTAAAAAATATATGTTTTCATATAGATATAATGTTTAGTATGTGATGAATATAATATTATGAAGTTATTGTAAATTCCTATAGTCATAATTAATGAATTTAACTCCGAGGAAAATTCTTGTATATAAAATTTTTTGTACATGTACTATAGATTCACAATTTAATTGTTTTGAATATAGCTAGTTACAAATTATAAATGTAAGACATGGAATATAGAAAAAACATGTAACATAAATGTAATTTCATTTTCCCATTAAGTTTTTAAGAAGCGTTTTTAAAATCGTACACAAATGACTGAAGGAGTTATTAGTTTTTTTTATAGTATAGGGAGACAAAGGAAAATCAGAAACTTTTTACGACTACCGACGCCCACGTACATCCACAAAGTTACTGTGCTTATTGCCTGCCGTCATTTTCACCGCCCCGCCTTTTCACCGGATAATCACAAACCGTTCGAAAGTATGATGACACAACTACAATCAATCACTACATTACGGCGGCTATATATATATAGAGACTATCCAACTGCGTAGGACATATTATAATACAAAAGTGTGCTTGCAAATACAAGTAGTAGAATAGGAGGTTATAGAGTGCTATAACCCCCTATTCTCCTATTCCGATGGGCAGTCCAACATAAATGGACACACACACGCGCACGACCGTGCTATTCGAGGCAGGGGGTGTAACACCGAAAACAACCCACACCCAGACTCCTGTTCTAAATTTAAAAGTCCCATTTTTGTCCAACTCGGGATTCCACGGGCTCGCCCGAGATCTAGGGATTTGTAGTTGAACATATTATTTACATACCGCACCACCCACACAACTACATACACCTTACAACTGATAGGATGTACGCCTTCTCCCTGGTAAGTTCCTAGACAGTAATGGCCCTCGCACGTTCAAGTGCGTTTAATTGATACGCAATTAGGCGGGCCCCTACAACTGAGGAAGGGACGCATGTTAATATATTTATTTCGGTGTCCGTAATTTATCGCATGGCCGGGATCCCGAGCAGACGACCCAATACGAAGATTCGTAGATCATATAATGAAGGTGACAGTATAACCGTCATCACTAATCTGTGAGGTAAAGTTTTCACTTTTTCTCTTTGGAGATTGGGGCATGTACGCGCTATGTGTTGTCACTGGCTATGTGGACTGAGTGGTGGAACTTGTGACACATTATCATGCTAGTGTCAATGATGTGCTCCAGATCTATGTAGCAACAGGGCATCTCAACAATTAACTCAAGGGACACCAGTTCCAGGAAGCAACACACCATTGTGCAACCCATCCAATGTCGGGACAGTGTAATATAGTGAGGTTCCCATGCTCGCTCTTGTCCCCGCTCATTGTCCTACTTATAAAAAAGGCACAAAGCACTGCCCTTTCGCTTGGATTAAGGCGCTAGATTAACCGTAGTACTGAGTCGGTCTCAACAGGTCTTCAGCCATGTTGGTGTCACATGAGTGAGGTACCGTAAAGAGAGTCGAGAATCTCAGTTTTGCTTTCGCGTTTTGTGCGGTTTATGAGTAGCCGGTGGCAAATTGAAGGAGAGGTGGAAAGGAGGTCAACACATTCATGTGACAGCCTTAATGCGGAAGTCTTTAGATACCGGAAGTAGCCAAAAGACTTCGGATGCCCGTTTGCACACCTATACTATACAAAGAAAATACGTATCTCAGATCTTCACATGTCCCTGCAACGGGGGTAGCGTCCGTAGGGACGTGGGTATGTACTCATTATAACTTAAACTGGAATGGCCCAACATTAAAAAAAACGGACACATAAAATGGTTATCAGATGAACACAATACCGGTGGTAGAATATTAAAAACATTGTTATATAACGTGAAGTATAAAAGATAATTTCAAAAAAGAAAGGCAATTAAAGTCTGCATCTTCACATTTTCGTAGGCGAAAACAGAGGGGAAGCGCCTTGTTTTTCAGAGGAAACTTCGTAAAGAACCATTAATACTTTACGAAGTGCAGTAAAACACTCGCTAAGAGTTTGGCATCCTCGTACATAATACAGCTTACACTCTTAACTGTTTTTTTTATCACAAGAGACATGTCTTGACTATTTTTTTTTGACTGCGCAATGTTGACTGAAGTGTCTGGTGCAGCTTCATCGATTACTATGTGACACATCTGGCGAATGTCTACATAAGATTGTGGTCGATAGGGGGACAAACCCCGACATTTCCAGCAGATAGGAAGAATATATCCTAATGTATATTTAAGTTTAGCTAAAGTAAATATTATTATCCTGGCCAATTGGGGCCTCAGCCCGACTCTCTAACGTGGAGAGCAACTCACGCGCGGCAGCTTTATATTGGCTTTGCATTATCGTTGGGCTGGAAGAGTTGGCTGAACTATCATGGCTGGGGGGACCGTCTCCCCTTTACGTCAGGTACAATACTCAATAGTAATATATATATATATATATATATATATATATATATATATATGTGATGTTACATGATTACCATGATCATTTTCGTTGAGATTACAAACGCAGATGACACCCAGCGCCTGGTAAAACTTTTTGACAATATGTTCCATGACACACAGTAAAATCTTTTGCAACACTGCTTCACTGCTTTCTTTTCCGGACATTATTGTTTGTTACCATATGTGCTTTGTCACACATAAACTTATATCCAATCAGTTCAAGTTCATTATAGCCTCTTTGTATTATGTATTATTGTTGTTTGTAACTGTCCATTGCCAGTGTCGTTAGACCTTCTTTTTTGACGCCGAGAAACACATTTACGCGCCTTCACTGACCCTGTGTGGGGTCCAGTGGTGACCTAATCTAAGGGTTTTAGTAGGATGCCAGTTTTACATAGAGCGACTGTTTTTGATCTCCTTGGATTAAAAAATATCTTATATTTACATAAAACGATGAACCACAGAGTACAGTTAATTATTGTCGTGGATTGAAGAATTCACAAAACAAATCTTGCTTAAAGGGCTAATGTTAAATTATCTCAAATGAAATCTAATTTTAGCTTTCTATATATCTCCGGAGGCTTAGGCTGTGTTACACCGAACCAGGAAGTTAATTATTGCATACAAACAGTATACTTAAGATCACAATGAGTCTATAAATATAGCATTGATAAAGTTAAAAAAAAATCGACTGCTTAAATGTATTTTACTAGCGATCCGCCCTGTCTTCGCCTGTATGTAACAGGGGCCTGATTGTTAACAAAATCTTCCTCGGTATTGGCTCTATTTACGTGTGAAAACCACATGAAAATCTGTTCTGTGGATAATGAAAAAATCTATAATTTACACATAGATATAGCTTTTAAGGACTTAGTTTTACAATAATACGTATTATACACGACATGTATAACAGATTCCACAGGTATTAAAATAATTAATATATATTTATATCTCTACTCGTATTGTAAAGGGGAACATTTGTTTCTTTGTTTGTTTGCTTTGAATAGGCTCTGAAACTACAAGATGATTTGAAAAACTCTTTTACCATTAATAGCCTACATAATTTGAGATGAACATAGGCTATGTAGCCAACCAAGCCAAGTTTCTAAAACGTCTTGATCCTTATGAAACTTCGATTATATACCTAAAGATGTGAAGAAATATCAAAGTAAATCCTTATTTTGCTGCCGAAATTATTAGCTGTTCCGACAGACGTCCTGTTAATCTTTGTTTGCCTTTATCATGACATAAAATTATTATTACATGAGTTTATAATTATTATATTTTTGTAAATCAATGATTTTCGCCATATTCCGTGAAATATCCGTGCGAAGCCGAGAAGAGCAGCTAGTATAAAAATAAAAATGTTTTAGGTACAGTTTTACATCCAACACCTGCAATGAATTGTAATGAAATAATAATCAATTACATGAATCATGCTAAATGAGTAATTATCACTTAAAGCTTATTTTTATTCAGTGTATTTTTTGCAATACTATAAATTACCTATATTCTTTTGAACCTGTGAAACACTTTAATATTTTACAACATACAGGATAGTGAGGTCTGAGGAAGTCTTTTCCAACCCACCACGGTTCAAGCCTTGTCGTGGCGGTGCGGAGCAACAGCCTGGGGTGAACCCAGACAGGCACCTTGGACGAAGGCCAATTGAACCGAGGAGTCGGGAGCTCTTTGTACCCCTCTTATAAGAAGAGGGGACAAAAGAGTTAAAGGAGGCGGTGATTTACGCACGGGGCAAGGGACCTCAACCCACTGCACTGTCCCAAATCTGGTGGGGTTGTCCTGCATCACAGGACAAACACCACTGGACCCCACCCAAGGTCAGCGAAGGCGCATAAATGCGTTCCCACGCGTCAACAAAAAAAAAGCGTTTGCCAGCCAGAGGGAATCTAGACATAATATTAGAGATATTAGCGGATGTTACCTAGGCAATAAGCTTAAATTTAATTTTGCGATTGTTAAATACTCTCCAATGCGTGCGCATCATGAGGAGTACCATAAAATTTCTTTAACAAGGATTTCCTGTCTTCCCCATAATATCATTTGTACAATCTTACAAGAATATTATAAGCTACTTAAAGTAATTGTGTATTGAAGGAAAGATGTTGATTCTCATCTAAATAATGAATATTGTTCCAGTACTGAGATTCTGAGGTAGTGTCTCAAATAGTGAAATGAAATTGAAAGAGAATATTATCGTTCAAAATATTATAAAATGGTATTTTTAAAAATGGTTTTTGGATGTCAGCCAGGAAGAACTACTACCAGCACCACAATATCAGTAGTAGCAGTAGAAAGTTGCGGTGACAAACCTCTTTACTCAGATGTTTATCATGTTTCTTTGTTGTACTTATATACATTTTAGCGAATGTGGAATTGTAACGCTCGTGTTTAAAGGCCACATGTGAGTTGAGATCCAATGAAGCCCGAGGCCTTGTCAACACACTGTGTGTTTCACAGGATGTGAGTAATAAAAGTGTGGTACTTTATGGTTCCTAGACCTGAGTAGATTCTATATTTTATGCCTATATAAAATGCGCGCGGTATGAAATAATATAACGGAGTAAGAGCGTGTGAAACATTAACCAACCGAGCGTCGTTTTCATAGTATTGAGGGGCAAACGAGAAATCGAGTCGAGAAAAAGCGTCGCCGGCCCAATTCGATTTCGTTCTTAAAAAATAAACTCTAGCCCGGTATCGGAGCTGATATACACAGTTTTTACCGTTTTTCTGTGCTCTAACCATCGGTTTACAAAAATACAAGATATGCGACTTCATACTGAACTTATGAAACATCTGTGATTGTGCATATACATAATATTTTGTAATGTCAACATGACGTGTTTGATTTTAGTCGTTTTTACAATGCAAATTCTACTTAAGAGATGCGCAAATTTAAACATACTTGAAAAGTACATGATTCACGGTTGCACATCTTTTATGTTACTCGGTGTCGTGACCCGGTGGCTTAAAATATGTGCCAAGGGATCACATTCGGGGAAAAGGGTGACTCCAACTTAAATATAATAGTTTATGTTATCCATATGAAAAATGTTGAGACCCTAAATTACCACGAATGTCAGATATTTCCTTATAATAGCGTGTACAGATAAAATAAATGACGTAGAACTCAGCATTAGTGGGAATAGGAGGCTGTACTTTTGATATTATTTTCACTAATCGCAGGCGACGGCTACTTACTTAAGAAGTCAAGCTAACCAAATCCATGCTAGTAACAAGGTACTTGACTTGGCTTGGTTTTGCTTACTTTTTATAGAGAAACAAGCAGCTACGCCGTTACTAGTTTTTACGTGATGTTACACGCGCTCACACACACAGACGTACAATGTACATTCGCTCAAAATCATCATGCCCCTTCTGACGTATTGACTAAAAGGGCATTGTACAATTTACACAAAAGATGCGCACAATTTAAACATACTTGAAAAGTGCATGATTCACGGTTTCTTTTATGTTACGGCACATCTTTTATGTTACGTTTTTGAGATGTTCTCATTATGTCTTGCTATTTATCTAAATCTTTGGCCCTAAGGAATCATTGATAGACTTTAGTTACGACGTGCAAACCACATGAACCACGACCGAATAAAATATCGGAATAAAAATGATATATTTAAAGTGTAGCGTTCACCTTAGTTATAAAATGCAAATCACGGCGCCCCTTAAATGTAATTTATGGGATTTCATTCAATAGCGACCCATGATGTCGTAACCCGGTGGCTTAAAATATGTGCCAAGGGATCACATTCGGGGAAAAGGGTGACTCCAACTTAAATATAATAGTTTATATTGTCCATATGAAAAATGTTGAGACCCCAAATCACCACGAATGTCAGATATTTCCTTATAATGGCGAGTACAGATAAAATAAATGATAAAGAACTCAGCATGAGCGGGAATAGGAGGCCGTACTTTTCATATTATTTTCACTAACGGCAGGCGACGGCTATTTACTGAAGAATCCAAGCTAACCAAATCAATGCTAGTAAAAAGGTACTTGACTTGGCTTGGCTTTGCTTACTTTTTATAGAGAAACAAGCAGCTCCGCCGTTACTAGTTTTTACGTGATGTTACACACGCTCACACACACAGATGTACAATGTACATTCGCTCAAAATCATTACGCTCCTTCCGACGTATTGACTAAAAAGGCATTGTACAATTTACACAAATACTTCAAAATAAAATATATATCTATACTTATCGTAAACAATTATGTGCAGGTAAAACTCAAATATTCATTACATTAATACGCCAGGCACCATAAAGTGTATATGAATTTATATGGAACAAACAAGATAGCTCCAATTAATGCTTTTACGGGGCCTTGAGCGGGCCTTAAGGCGAAAAGTCATCGCATTATTTCCGCCGTTTTTATGATCCCTAATCCAACTCGTCGCATAAAACAATGAATATTCACGGCTGCAGACTAGGAAGAATAATAAAATAAGAAAAAACTTTCCGTTTTTAGTAAAGATAATTGTACGCTGAAATAACTTTAAATAACTGGTCATCGTCATTATCATTAGCAGTCAATGTCGGAGACATTATACACAGAAACAATTCTTGTATGAGCATTGTAGCAGTACATGGCTGGCGGGGAGGTACCCTCGCTCACATGACACCGCCGTAAAGTTCTTGCTATTCTGACGCGTATCGTACGGTTAGTGTGGAGCCTAAGGTCCATTTGAGGGTTGGAAAAGAGGACAACGCTACTGCAAAAAAAAATGCAGATGTCAATGGGTGTCGGTAGTCTTCTAAAGGCTTCGATTACTCGTTTCCCCTCCTATCATATGTATAAATAAAATATCTCTATCCACGTTTCCAACATTAATAGTATCGTGAGCGTGCCACCCCTTCAGTATGAGGTCTCTTAGTCCTAAAAATAATTACTTTGGTGTACGTCAAAAAACAATCCCGGTTATCTCTTCCCATCTGCGTCTGTCGCGCTATCGAGAAGACAACAGACTCTTCGCTCCCTTGTGAGTATTAGGTCCAATCAAAAAAAAAAAACAGCAACAAATGGGATTTTACTATGGACGCCAAGAATATATTCAAACTAGTTTAAGCCTTCTCGCTCTGGATTACAGCCTCATCACTGAGAAGACGTAATCTGTATAACTTGAGTTGAGGGTAAGAAATCTCCGCATATTTCTAATCTGGGCTAGCCCAGTTACGTCTAGACATATTGCCGTTTATATGTTGCATTTTATTGCATTTTAAAACGGATGTCATCAACAGGTGGGTGCTCTATGCCGCCGATTACCCCTATTTGGCTTCACTCAGTCCCGTAGTACAATTCTTTCTACACTACCAAGATCCTGATGGGCCACATCACCGAGGAGATTAAGCGAATTGTGTATGCAAATGTTGTAGAGGTTTTCGCTATAGATACGAAGGAAGAACACTGTATTATATACTAGCAGTCCATCCCGGCGTCGCACAGATATTTCACGAAATATAGCAAATATTCATTGGTTCACATAAAAAGGAAAATCTTAAATCTCGGCATCGTAAACATTCTTAGGAAGAGTTGGCAATGCCACGCTGAGTTGCAGCGGAATTGGGCCGGCACGACCGGGGAGGTACCACTCGCTCTAATAATTTTTTCTCATGTTTTCTTAAAAATATATTTCCCGAGCTGTCATACTGTCTGGATCATCAACTCGAGATTAAAATACATCTACAGAAATATATTTATTTTGCCACTTGTATATCTCTTTTCCTTCAGAGAAATAGGGCGAAGATTTTGATAATTTTTAAATGTATACTTTTTAGAAGATTACCTTAATAGTTCGTGTTGGTGTAAGCCCTTACCATCAAGTCTTAAATATGTATTATATGTACAAGTGCGTCACGTGATGTGCCCTAGCAGGAAAAATAGCCCTAGATAGTACAGCATATATATATATATATATATATGTATATATATATATATATATATATATATATATATTCAGCATAGCTACAGACTCTCCTGAACCTATCAAACAGAGCGGTCAAACTTTTTAAGAGATGCGATATTATATTTTGTGTCGAGGGTAAAAAATTTTGTCACCAAAAATATTGTACACTCAGAATACAAAAGGTGGACAAATAATGCGACAACGATTGTTCATAACGGTTACATTTGTCACGTGATTTTATATTTTTATTATTTACGGGTGAGAACAATTGCTCGTCCGGAATTGATGGGCATATCTGAATCTCTTTGACAGCATCATTTTTCTTTTGTCACGAATACCTATGTACAATGTACGTGTCTGTGTGATGTGAAATTTTCTTTTAGTAAACGTACGTTTCAGTCTCTTTGGAATGATATTTTACCTGGTTGTAGGTGAATTTTATTAATTTTAATGCAAAGCAAGGATTATTTAATATTTTTCATATATGTACTTTTGAATTAAAATGATGTTGCTGTCCAGATATTTACATAGCCTACTAGTGAAGACAGCTATGACAACTGACCTAGAGTCCATCTCTAAGGACAGCCAAATAATTTTACTATATAAATATTCATATTAAACTATGCACCTACAGCATTGATTTACAAAGGTACAAGATATACGATTTCACACCGAACTGTGATTGCACATAAACATATTTTTATGCTATGTCTATCCTAACGTTAACTATTTTATGTCGTTTTTACTATCCAGGTTCCAGTTAAAAGATGTGTAAAATTTTAATATATTTCCTTAAAAAGTCAACCTTTGTTTTAACATTAGCTTAAGCTGTTTTTACAAAGTGCATAATTTGAAAGTCGCACAATTTTACTCATGGACAGTCTTAATGACGCTCACTGTATATTTTGGTATTTTTTTTAAAACATTAACCCACAGACAATAAATTTTAATTGAATTCGTATTAACAAACATAACGCATGATTGATTATCGTAATTTTCTCTAATTTTGTCATTTATTAATCCTTTTTCCCATTTCAGTCTTAATCAATTACTAGAGTAATAGTGTCGGTTATAGGAAAACTTTCCCCTTTTACGTAAGATATTCATAGAGGGGAACTGTAGAGTAATCCCTTTGATGGGGAATGTATGTTGCGGTTTCTAGTGTGTAGCCGTGCAATTAATTTGAAGCAAATCGGTTTTCTCATATATCCACGAGTTCACCACTATCTGAGACCTTTGGTACCTGTATCGATTGATTTTATCCACTTACTTCTGACAATGACTTTTTAAGTTTACCCGAATATTACGCGTAATAATAAATTACTTGTTTGTTTATAAGCGTTTCGGATGCCTCACAGCCATGAGACATGTTACGACGATGTTTTGAGTCATTAAAAGTACCTGAACATTTATTATTACTTCTTTGTACTGATAAGGGCGCAGAACTTGTTCCGCGCCCACACCAGTACAAATAAGTAATAATTATACAAGTACAAATTACCTGTCAGCAAATTTGTAAGAAGGAGTGAAAGGCCTTTTCTCACACAAGACACCGCCGTAGAGTGACAGTTGTTCTCCCGCGTTTCGTGCGGTTTGTGAGTTGGTTCATTGGAGGAGAGGAGGAAAGGAGAGCAACGTATCAACATGACAACAATTATGTGGATATCTGTTGGCGTCGGTAAGCGTCAAAAAACTCCGATTGCTCGTTTATAAGATAAGATAGGGTTGTGTTTATGGAGCGTACCTGGTATGTATGCATGTAATATTTTAGTACCTTATATCTTGCCTTTGTGTACATTTATATTAAATATTGTATTTCTTTTTCTGTATTGTTAAAATGTAATGCAGACAAAAATGTTTCAGTCACTCATCTATTCATTAGTAAAAATCAAAAATGGCGGCTGTACGACGCCATTGTAATAATAGTGACAAGAAAATGTTATCGTGCACAATCAAAATATATGTATAATATGTATTATATCAAAATAACTAATGCCAATAAAAAAATAAAGAAAAGAACAGAATATCCGGTTGCTAGCTGAAAGGAAAGTAGTTTGTACGCGAGTCTATTGTCGGAGGACACATTTAAAATTGTAACAAAAATCAATTTGATAAATAACGGGGCCCGACTTGTTTTTCCTTTCAATTTGCTGTCAGGATTTTTTCTTTTTCTGTGTATCTCGCTTTTAAGTGTTATCTACAGTTTTATATTATGGGCATACACACTATATTTATTAGAACTGGAACAAAAAAAACGTTACGCCTATTTTATCAGATCACTAACAAGTAACGTTAACTATAGCACGTCTTAACTTTATGTCAAATGTTGTTTTTTTATAGCATACGGGTAAACGAGCCTACTGGTGCCCATAACATACACATCATCATCATCATTACTATTATCAGCCCTTATCGGTCCACTGCTGGACATAGGCCTCTTTCAATGAACGCCAAGAAGGCCGATCTCCTGCTACTCGCATCCATACCAGACTGGCTCCTGCATGGAGATCGTCTCCCCAACTGGTGAACGGTCGACCAACACTTCATTATCATAAACGCGACCTCCACTCCAGAAACTTACTGACCCATCTGTCATCTGTTCTTCTGTGTGTGTGACCAGCCCGCTGGCACTTCAGCTAGCTCAATAAATTACGCATAGTTAATGTTATTATGCTATCTACATAACCATATATTGCTTTTCTTCGCCACTCTCCTACCTCAGTCAAAACTGAATGAAGCACGATGGCACAGCTATTACTTTTAATGTGGTATCCCATGAGCGAGTGGTACCTTCTGGTCGTGCCGGACCGATTCAGCTGCAGTGTATCAATGAATTCTACTACTAAACCTCACTTAAATGCACCGACTTATGCAGATGTTAATGGGCGTCCTCCTATTCCTTAAATACAGCAATGAAACGTATCTTAAAACAGATTGTCAAATGACTTGCCACTTGTCCTCCTGATACCATTAATGTTAAGCCTAAGTGCTATCCTAACATTGACATTATATATCCAATGAGAAATTGATTGCCTGTTCAGTAGATCGACCAGTTGATCGATAAATCATCAAACTCCGAGGCATGATATTCCCACGTGTACAACGTGTACATTTTATAAGGGAAATGTCCAATACATGATGTAGTAGACGATTAATGCATGCGTCAGGTCTGGTAATAGCTTGTGATTATATTGGTAAATATGAGCCAAAGCTTGTCTTGTTTGTTTGGCTAAGAAATGTACTTACGCGCTGCCAGCAGGCTCAGGTGCGGGAATTGCGTATGAACCATGAACCCACTTAAATACTATCGGCAGCCTCTGCTGAGATGCCTCGGATCATTCAACTATTGGGCACTTCAGCAACTTGCCCTAAAACCCTATGCAGCACTTCCTTAAGTTGTCTTCGGTTGCGGGCTAGTATCCATCTTCTCAACTATGACCGGCTCTGTGGCGTTCTTCTGGAGAATGCACGTCTAATCAAAATACGCTATCACCTTCCAGAACCTGTTAGTTTCGAGCATTGAGAAACATGCACGATTGCGATTCCATCCATACCAACACCGCATTCCTGTCGTGGTCATCTAGGCAGCGCGCTTATGCCGCGTAAACATCAATTCCCGCTGAGCACTTGTGTCGTATGGAAGCCGGAAGGCGAGCAGTTTATACTGCACCTATTAGCCAAAATTCTTTAGCAAAACGTACTTATTTTAACAAATACAAAGTATTTTTATGTTTGTTACTATATTACCAAAATCTAACATAGTTTTCATTGCCATTTCTAAATTATTGGGTTGGCACGACCGGCTAGGGTGCGCTTGATTCGTTATTCCATGTATTGTTGATGCTTTTAAGCGAGTTTAAAATAAACAATTGAACTGTAAATTCCATACTATAGCTGCTTCTAAAGCAAAAGATTTCATTTCAATAAAAAAATACTATCTAAATCCCTCATGGCTATATATGAATATAATTTTAGTTCAGAAAATAATTGAATGAATTACTTGTTTTGGGTTTGGAACTAATTGTCAGCGGGACGTCTTAAAAAAGACATTATTATCCAGGGCTGAGTAGATGATCAATTCCGTTCCCTTATGATTTGTCAGGAGTGTAAACAACAAGTATATGTGAGATAATACAGTTTATAGATAACCAGCGCATCCATGTCGCGATCCGACTACAGAACATCGATAGATTGCCGGTTCTTTTACAAAAGGGCGAACATCGGACTATTCATACACGTGTTACAGACAACGACTGTGTTCAATATCATATGGACGTTAATAGTCTAATAATTTCTAATTTTCAATTATTATTTATAAGTATTATTTATAAGTATTATTTATAAGTATTATTTATTTTTCCTTAGTTTAAATTTTATACATGTTGTATGGTAACATTAAACATTCTCGAACTCAGCTACAATGCAGCAATGCCACTACCACTATCTGTATTATATATGGTCCATTGTGGGAGCGAGGGAAGGAGGCCAACGCATCGGCATGGTAATTATGTGAACATTCATGGGCGTCGGTAGTCGTAAATGGGCTCCGTTTTTCTCGTTTGCCCCTATTCAATAAAAAAAATATTGTGTGCCACATTGTTCCTTGTGGCGTTTATTTTTCTCCTTCTAATATCATAAGTAGTAAAGCGAGTCGCAAATAAATTATTCGGAATACTTATTCATTCTTATGTAGCATTTTAAATAATTTTAATTATTACATTAGTAGAAATAGTATTAAAATTATTTTATTTATTCGAGATATAATATCAAACCATCAAGAAGTAACAATACGTTCCACTAACTAAATTATTCGTAGTCTTATTACTTAAGCGCTTATCTAAAGTATATATCTAAAAGACAGCGCTATGTAGTAGCAAAGTTGGTTTTATGTGGGAATCTAAATAGCGGGAATTCGTTTTAGAAACTTTTATTACTTGCAACTTTCTCGACGTAGGGTTGTGTATAATAGAATTTCGCTAGCCGAATCGGACATCTTTTTGGCGTACTTTCAAGTTGAAACTCAAAACACTTGAGTAATTTAGACTAGAAAGCATTTTGATATCTTAAGTTCACACAAATGTTACTCACTACAATGAAACTACTTTTAATAATATTGTCGCGGGTTATTTAATTATTTAGCTAGCGCAACGTTTCAAAAGCTTTACATATGTTGGCTCCGAAGATATTCAATGCCTCCCGTATCACACTGTGCGGGAGGCTGTTGAAGACGTCCGTGACGTGCAAGATTGCTAACACTCTCACGTGTACCCTCTGGTCTGGACCCGGCGACCCCATCTTACTCCAGAGGCGGAACAGTACCGCCTCTATTTGAGACGGCGTGACGGATGGCGGAACCCCCTCCTCCACGTCCGACATCTGCAGAGCCATCCTGGGGGGTACGAAACCCAAGGGTGTGTCAGAAAAAAGTTAATATTACGCTCGATGAACGGGGGAACAACAGCCTCGGCTTTGCTGCCTCTGTCTTCTTTGCCGGCGGCGTAGAAGTCGCTGGTTTCTCTTGCTTCTTCACAGGAGGCTCTGGTGCCGCCGGCTTTCTTGTCGTCTTACGACGGACAACGTCAGTCCACGACGTGGACCCCTCTTCCTGAGGGGCATGCAACTTCACTGCCATCTCTTTTGGTGGGAAAGCAGCCTTTGAATTAGATGATACGAAAACCGTCCATACTGGTCTGCTTCCCTTCCCCTTCCCTCGTCCTTTCCCCTTTGTTTGTTGGGGTTGAGCCGAAAAATCTCGAGACGCTCCACTTCCGAGGCATTGTTCACTGGAACCGTCTTCTTCGCATCTGCAATCGCGGCACGCACTTCTCTTGCAAGCGGCCTGTGAGAAGCGGCAGGGTGGAGCAAGAGGGAGACGCATATCGAAGATTATCCAAAGTAAATTTTATAAAACTACATAAAACAATGTGGACCTTGCAAATTACAGTGACATATTTTTATTTAAGTGATTGATAAAATAGCAACAACGAAAAGCAATAATCCAATGTCTAAAATGTTATTGTTTCTTTATTAAAGGCAATCGTTGAAACTCCCGGCCGATTTTTTTTTACCTTTACAATTTAAGGCTAAAAGTGATATATACCAATATTTTCTTTCCATGCTCCTTACCTCGAGTTTACGTACTGCGTTGTTGGTACGCATACCACTAAACAGTAAACACTGTGCTATGTTTTATATACATTTTGTAGTGTTGAATCTAACGAAACTTAATCAGGCTAGTTGTCTGATAGGTGAACATACTATTTAGATGAACTGTAGAGGCAAACGCAATAGCATCGCCAGCAGCAATAGATCCATCCGAAAAGAAAAGAAATGCAAAGCACAAGCTTGGCAAGTAAATCTATGTCTTCATTCCCAGCTCAGAGGTTTTGTTGATAATTATCATAGACAGAAAAATTATGATAATATCTTCTATTTAAAGTAACAAATTTAAATAATCCTCTAATTCACTCAAAAATCATGTTTCGTGTAGGCAGAATTTTAGTGAAATTCTTCATAAGTGATCCAACACCGCGCTCCACGAAGGGGATTAAACTAAGCCCTACGAACTGTTTCCCTCTAAATGTTTCATTCCACTGGAGTGTGCAGGAAATAAATGAACTCGAAACAATTGTACAACAACCAAGTCCTCTGTCAAGTTACAAGATTAAATATTCCCTTCGGCCATTGTGAACGAAGTAATTGAGAAATTTATAGGTATATTAACAAATTTAATTGGGAGGTGAAACAAAAGATATAAATCGGTTTAATTGAGCGTTTCCCATTCGACCTACAGTTGTAGCTAATTTTATTTTATATTTATTATAGCTAATTATAGATAATTTATTACTGTAAACGGGACTTACTCGCGTACTATTTTAATGGAGGTAATTAGCTCGTCGTCGGGAGTCGAGTGAACACTTTGATTAAAATAGTACGCGATTAAGTCCCGTTTACAGTATAAAAATATGAATACAAATCGTCCTTACGTGAAAGCTTAAAGCCAAGTAGCAAATTTTCTTGTTCATAATTTATAGTTAACAATTATTAAATTATTAGTAAAATTAGTTGGAAGCTCAAATTATAGCTTTATTTTTGTATATACAAAGGAATATTTTGTTTATTGAACTCTAAATAATAATGAGGGTTTTCGTAGGTCAGTCATAGTAAAGTACCATGACCATAATGTTTCAAGTATTTTTCTTTGAAGAAAGTTTCCAATAGCCTCTTCGAACAACATTAGAACATACATTCGAACCAGAATATTTCTTCGAATATAGACGAATAAGGTAGTAAAAACTAAGTATATAAAAAACTAGAAGAACCGGGCTATTTCACCCAATCCTGGTCCTATTGTTTGCACCACTAGTAAATGCTAGCGTGATATTATATAAATATTATCACGCTTCGATCAACAGACTACTAATAAGATGAAGCTGAAAAGTTTGTTTGTTTGTTTGAACGCTCTCTCTCATCACTACTGGCTCAAATTGAAAAAGAAATGATTTTCTGTTGAATAGGACACTTATCGATGAAAGCTATAAGTGGTATATAACCGTGACATTACGACTAATGGGACTTGAGTTACGCGGGTAAAACCACGCGATGATGCTAGTAGCGTTTATAGCCAAACAAAATCTACAGCTTTAAAATGTTATAGTATAGACAAGTATCTACCTATACAAGGCAGTTTGTAATATAAAAAATATAATAATCTCCATTGTTTGAGAAGGGAAATACGTTAAGTTTGTTTCCACTTTCACTCCAGGCTAACTCAAGAAATTATACGAAGGCGAAGAAGTTATTTACAAATTGTTTCTGAGACGAGAATTTCTTTACAAATGTTCCTATTTTAGACAATTTAAGTAAATCCAACTAGTAATTAACGTATTTGTAATAGTTTTCGTAAGAGGTAGTGCCATGTTGCATTCCAGCGGAATTGGGTGTGTAAGACTGGGGGTAAAGAGACATATTCGGTGTCGCGTTTTGTGCGGTTTGTAAATAGCCGGTGGCCCATTGCGGGGAGGAAAAAAAAAGGATGGCAACGCATCTTCAAAGTTATTGAGCTGATGTCATGGGCGGCGGCATAATCGAACGTTTGGGGTTTAGTAACGACGGTCTAACTCGCTGCTTGTCGTAGCTGGTTGGTGATTGCGACAGTTGTTTCAGTATTCTAAATCATACTTTTTATAGTATAAGAGGCAAGTAAACCCGCGTATACATCCGCAATATTGTCATGCCAGAGGCGTCGACCTGCTTTTCTCCAATGGGCCACACGTTGGAAATCTACCGCATAATGATTTTAGAATTTAGAATATAATATAGAAGAAATGTTCATAAGACCAGAAAAAGGTATATATACCGCAGTCGGATTGTTTAAATCATAGTATTTTATTACCATATTCAAAAACAGGGCTATTTTATTTTGTGGGAGGGTTAACGATTAGCCGGATTGACTACAGCTGATTGAAACTACGCCAGAAAGATTTCGCCGTTATACGATATTCAATAAAGCTAGCCTTATTGAGATAAAGTGAATCATTATCAGCCTTTTTGGCACGTTTCAATTGCTTACTTTAACACTCGCGGCGTTTCTTGACATGAAGACAACAGTATCGTCGATTGTAGAAATAAAAAAAACTATGTCCAGATTCGAAGATTGGGGCGGGAGAGTAGCTCCCGTATAAGCCTTTGTGGTTATTTTTTTATTTACACTCAAAACTCTGGGCCTAATTACATACTCGAAACGATCACTGTCACTGCCTTAAAATAGAGAGACTCAATGGGGCTAAACGCATGCCGCCACTTTGAAGGACTTCTCACAATGATAATTCGGCCAGTCGTTAGCCCGCCACTAAACAAAACAGCCCAGTTTTTGTAACTGGCTAGCAATAATTTTGTAAGGCGATTTGTACAATAAAACTACGGCATATACAGGATTTACAAGAAAACGGGTCATCTATTTTAAGGGGAGGGGGGGGGGGGTAGGTTATTTTCTCATCATTCAAATACAGAAAGAATTTCGGTAAAAATCATAAGCGTTTAAGAGATGTGAGGGCTTAAGACTTTAAAAATGACATTATTTTCTCACTTAAATAGGTGAAATGTGTAAAGTAAAAGATTTTAAACTAGACGTGCTTTTGCGTTTTACGATATAGGAACATATTATTTAAGAAAAATCAACTTTTGTACCAACATTACCGTACTGTAACTTTATTACTTCGCTTTCAAAATGTTTACTATTACATAATAAAGTCAAGATGTCAACTCGTGTCAAGGTGATCGCCTGATTACCTATATCTCTGTCCTTTTCTAAATTACAATGCCGCTGTACAGGTACGTATTCAGACGGTACTAGAAAAAACATGTTGAAGAAGTTTACGGCTCCTAGAAATTGTAACCTGTACAACTATTAAATAATGTTCATGAAATAAGGACAATAATAATAGGCACATTTAAATCTTTGGTTCTCGCATATAAATATCTTAAGGATATAAAATCAACATGCCCATGTCCAACAGTGGACGCCAACCGGCGCTGATGATGATAATGATAATAATATCAATAATGAAATAATATCACCAATGACGAGTAACTACTTTAATATTAAAAGAAATTGATATGATAATATATACATTCATAATATATTTAATTCCAAGTAGTGAGGTTTCGACATCAGAAGCTAATACAATATATTATTATTTTTTTATAAAAATCAAATGCTCGAGTCCGTCACTGGTTCTCAAAAGAAGCCTTGCAATTCACGCCGCCACGTTGTGACGGAAAATAGCGGCGATGTAAGGTAAAGTAAACGGCCAAAGCGGAACCTTGCTTCACATTTTTGGAGCAAGCCGCCTGCGCCTAAAATGCCTACAAGTATCTTAAGGTGTGTTCACATTTTTCCGAAAATCCGGAAGACAGTACCAGGTTTGCTGGAAAGAAATTGCGGGTGCCGCATATTACTGTGCACGGCGTTTTTAAAGAAGATACCCGCCATCCTTATAAGTCAAGTGCAAGCATTGATACCTATTGATTACCAGCGCCGCATTGATTACTGTCAATGGCTAATAAATCAGATCAACACGGATGCCAACTTTATTGAAAAGGTTTTTTTGGACAGATGAAAGTATTTTTACCAGAAACGGTATGTACAACCGACGCAATACGCAATTGTGGGCCAGAGTGGCAAGAGTTTGTTGCGATAAAAAATGCAATATTATGAATTCAATTGTGGCGGTGTTTTCGTACTGTGTACTGTGTCGTGTAGAGTCTTTGTGTACCTAGCTGCATTAACGAGTACTGTGGTGTTAAGGTTAGTTCACTAATTAAGTATTGTTTCTAATTTTTTTTTGTCAATTTGAGGTCACCTTGCCGTTTATTTATTGGTCATCGATAAAGAAGCTAAATAACTATTTTTTGTATGTATACCTACGAATGTTTAGATTATTTTCATGAGCTTATCGTGTAGCAGGATTCCGTTTGAATTTTGCGCGCGCCTTTGGTTACCTACTAAGCAACTCTGAAGTCGAGTGGCATCAAGCGCATTGTTAAGGGAAGCGCTGTCACAGTAAAATTTGTTTCGGTGTATCTTTGTAAATTTGAGACGTATCTTATATCTATAACCTAAGTAAGCATACATTGGTGGTGTACTTCATAACACTAAGTTAGGTGTTAGTTTTCCTGTACACTCTGTATACTTTCACAACTGCTTAGTTTGTCTTACGTGGTTATACTGACCGCACGGATACCCGGAAGGCACACATGAGGCGATAGAACATACCTTCACACGGACGCGAACTGGTCCAAGTAGGATCCGCTAGGCTTTTCCGTGGATATGAATATATCTATAAATTTCTTCACCATTATTATTACTAGTTTGAAAAAATATTGTTCAATTGCCATCGCGCCGTTGTTAAGATGTTGTAAATCCTGACTTAAATTAAGACAATGTTTCATTTTATCTTAAGATTGTGTCTCCTCTTCATGGTTTATAATAAACTATTGATCTCTTAACTGTACGTTAGTTCTATTTTCGACTCTTAACCGTCAAAAGGGCATCGTTCACGTCAGCACCGAGGATCGGCGATGTAGGACTCCGCGGTCTCTCTGGTCATGATAATAATAGCAAAATTAGCTGTTATTTTGTTCTTATCATATCTGGATGCATCTTTCCCATATGCGGGAGAGTGGGGTCTCGGACCCCTTTTTGAACCCAAACTTCATATCGTCGAGCGCCAAGTACTCGTGCAAAGCCGATGAACCTGTACTGGGCTTCTCCTCGCCTCCACATCATAAGCTCAGATTCGAAATCCTTGCAGTATACTGCATATTTGAAAAACTCAGTAATTTCCATTTGATTCCGATTCTCTATTAAAACTGCATTAAATTTAAAAACATTAAATTTTTTTCGATGTACACGAATATTTTAAATGCATAACCTACTACAATATTAATTAAATGTGTAGCGTTTTTTAAGATATAATGTAAGAACGTATGTAACAACATTGAAATTCGAATTGTGCAGATAATTTTAAGAAATATTGATTATATATATCGAAATAAGTTAAAAAGTTTTATATTATAAAGCAATGAAGCATCTAGAACAAGTGGACGATTTTTAACCAAGTACAAACTTGTATTATGTATAGGTGACATGATAGAACATTGCAGCATCTATTATTTTAGAATACAATTCAATTTGTACAGTAATTTAATTTCCATACAAACAGACTTGACGTTAAAATACGTAGTGTCGTGATTTACGATGTTTTGAAAACTTTATAACAGAAATGTCATCTTTTACCACAGATTGTGTTAGGTTAAGTATCTAAGTCTGCAGTTTGTACATCTTATTTTGAGGGAATACATATTTTGCGGTCATGTTAAATAATTTGAAGTATGAATATAGAAATATCATAAAAGCAAAACGATATTATTTCTAGAATGAAATCCATTCAGAAAGAATGTATTTTTTTATATCAGCTAACACAAATTGTAAGAGACTCTTATAAAGAGTATTAGTTAGCACCACTTATATAGACATAGTAAATTTCACTTTTTTAAGGACGACTGGCTGTACTTACTCCATGAAGGACAGTAAAATAATCATAACTATGAACTTATCACTCCACGTTAGCCTAGTCCTGTTGTAAGTACCGTAAGAAAAAGGGGTGAGGTTACTACCACCCACAACTAGTAGCGACATAAGTATTATACTTTAACAATCTTAAAAATCTATTGTCAGGATGTCTAATGTTCGGTAATTGATAAATGCCATAAATGGCTCTTTTGCGGTGCCCGCAAGTGTTTGAAACAGTTATAATATAATTTGACAACCCTGTCCTTAGTAAAAGAGGGATGGCGGTACCATCAATCTGATCGGCGACAAGCAGCAGTGGTGTTGGACCGAAATCTAATCTGCGATTGTCAATCCGCCTGATCAGCGTGGCAATTATGAGCATTAACGGTAGTTCCACAACGGCCACGGTAACGGTGGAACAAGGGGTGCAAAGAATCTCTCGGCTACGGATCGCTACCACCGATTTGGTCTGGCTACGTATAACGGACGAATGCTAGACTAGATAACAACTTGGTTGAGCTGGTGGTGGAACTGGAAAAAATCCAATGTTCTGGGGCTATGTGAACTCCGAAGACGAGGCGAGGACACCATAAATCTGCCATCGCGTCACCTATTACACTTCTAGGAAGGCGATAATCCATCGCAAGGAGGCGAACCTGTGTTAAGAGTGCTGAAATATTTTTAATCCTTCAGCTGGGTGAATCTCCCGAAGCAGAAGGGTGACAAATCATTGCTTCAAAATTACAGACCAATTTCACTTCTCGGCTATATTTACAAGTTCTTCACAAAGCTTGACGAATTCCAGCCACAGGAGTAGGCTGGGTTTCGCATATGACTGAGCACCAGGTGACCATATTTTCACCATAAGGCAAGTTCTACAAAAGACACATGAGTTCTACCAGCCGTTGTGCCTAGCCTTTGTGGACTTTGAGAAAGATTTTGACTCTGTCGAAACTTGGGCAGTTTTGGAAGCTTTACAGCGATGTCGAGTCGATTGGCGATAGGTCGAAGTACTGAGGGCATTGTATGACGGTGCTTTTATATCAATCGACATTTTTTGCTTCAAGGAGTGCGACAGGGGGATGTTATTTCCGCCAAAATGTTCACTAATGCTTTGGAGGTTGTCTTTAAGACTTTAAACTGGGCAGAATGCTGCATAAATATTAACGGCGTGTACCTCTCACATCGTTGTGTTTGTAGAATCATTGGAGCGAGCAGGAAATGTTGCACAGCCAAAATGAATCCACCCGACGTATTGGCCTTACGGTGAACCTGGACAAGAAGAAGGTCACGCTCAACGAACAGGTTCTCCCTAGGCTGGTCAAGGTCGATGGTGCTACTTTCGAAGTCGTAGACGAATAGTTTGGGCAATTATTGCAATAAGGTAGATATAACTTCGAGAAGGAAGCCGATATAAGGATTCAGATGGATTGGGCAGGCTTCATCACATTCTCACATCGCCTATACCGTAGAGCTTGAAGACGAAAGTCTTCACCCCACGCATTCTTCCCGTGATGATCTACGGGGCTGAAACATGGCCTCTTAATTTAGGACTATTCCGCATGTTTGCGGTAGCTCAACGGGCAATTGAACTTGCTATGTTAGGTGTTTCTCTGGCCCGCACCATGGTTCAAGCCTTGTCGTGGTGGTGGGGCTTAGAAGCCTGGGGTGTACCCAGGCGAATCAAATTGAACCGAGGTGGATCTTTACACCCCTCTAATAAAAAGAGGGGGCTTAAAAACAAGGAGGAGGAATCGCTCTCGGTACCCGTTTTATAAGAATAGGGGATTTAAGAGCAACAGGACGTGGAGCTTTTGCACACGGAGCAAGGAGTGAGGATGGGAACCTCACCCCATTGCACTGTCCCGGAGTCGATGGGGTTGTCCTGTAGTGCTGGGCAACCCCATCTGTGGAGGGTCGAGGTGCCCTGATGAATGTTGTTCACCGGGGCACATCACCAAGGGCGTCACTGATGGCACTCGCGGTGGTTTTTGTGAGTATTCGGCACTATCATGTGCCGCGAGTCCCTCACACCACTGAACCCAACCCAGGGCCGGTGAAGGCGCGTAAATGCGTTTCCCCGCGTTAACTAAAAAAAAGGTGTTTTTCTGTCCGTCAGAATTCGTAACGAAGTCTTAAAGCAGGGAACTAAGGTATCCGACATCACGCGACGAATAGGCTTGCTGAAGTGGCAATGGGCTGGTCACACACTCACAAGAACAGATCTGGAGTGGACGCCGCGTTTAGTAAAACGAAGTGTTGGTCAACCGTTCACTAGGTGGGAGATCTCCATGCATTAGCCGGTCCGGGATGGATGCAAGTAGCCGGAGATCGGCGTTCATTGAGAGAGGCCTATTTCCAGCAGGGGACCGATAAGGGCTGATAATGAATAATAAATGATACTTAGTAAACGACGTTTAATTAAATACTCAGTAAAAAGTGTATTAGTAAAACGTTAATTTCATGCAACATAGTCGAAAGGTAAATAGAAGTGGGTCCAAAGAAAGTTATACGATTTTATTTTACATGAGCTAAAACCTCGAAGTTAACATGGTTGTATTCCGAGAGGAGGGAAAAAATAAAAGAAACGGCATAAAACTGACAATGCACGCCCCGGTGCTGACAAAACCCCTGTATTTACATTTCTCCCTCGTTTTGTTTTAAGATTTTATTCGGACGATTGAAGCGATCGCTCTGTGCTGGACTTTAGTGTTGTATTCTTCTCGGAAAATTGTACGTCAAAGAGCATTGACCTGCTTTGAACATAATACATTAACCTAGCATTCTGTTTTACATAAGAATTACACAATTTTGTATTTGACTACACAATAATGTTAACAGGATAATAAGTTCGGTACGACAATTGCTTATTTATTAAGAACTAGTGATCCACCCCGTTGAGTTGCACGTGATATGCCGTATATATAGAAGGTGTATATTATGGTCCTAAAAATTAAGAAACAAATCCAAGTGGCTCATAAGACAGATATTATCACGTATGTTATAAATGCGAAAATGTATATGGATGTATAGATGTCTGTTACTCCGTCACGCTAAAACTACTAAACGGATTTTTGATGAAACTTTGTAATGTTGTAGCTTACGTATCGGAATAACACATAAGCTATATAAATACAAACGTTTGCGCGTAGGTCGTCTGAATTCCACGTGAGCGAAGTCACGGGTGGCAGATAGTTTAAATTATAAAACTATTTCAATATATATGGTACATTTTTTTTTATAAGAATCGTGGACCCAAAGGTGACACATAAATGTAAAATATTCCTTTGAGTTACATTATTACTCAAAATAATATTGTTACAGCAATGGGGGGACAAACGAAACATCGGAACATCTCTACGACTACCGATGTCCATGAATATCTGCATAATTACTATGCCCTCCTTTCACCCCCCCCCCCCATAAATGGTCACCGGCTCACAAACTGCACAAAGTGCGACACCGTAGACGTCACTTTACGGCGGTATCAAATGAGCGAGAGGTACCTCACCGGTCGTGCCTACCCAATTCCGCTGCAATGTAGCATGGTACTACATGTTACTATATTTTTCGTAATGTAATGTTAATTAACTTGTAATTAATTTATTTTTATAGTAAATAGGCTAATGAGCAATCGGAGCCTTTCGACAACCACCGATGTCCATAAACACATCCATTATTGTAATGCGGATGCGTTATACTCCTTTTCTACTGCTCTCTAATGTGCAACTGGCTACTCACAAACGGACACGAAACGTGACAACATAGCTGTCACTTTACAGCGATGTGGTGAGAGCCAGAGGTGCCTTCCGGGTTGTTTCGTCGTCGCGAATGCTTAGTAAAGTTTGTTATTGCCAAGCAAGGAGGATGTAGCACGCATATTGGTAAATAACCAATCAGTAGCTATCCGTGCAGTGCTCGGCTGTTTAAAAAACGCAAACGCCCCTACCACAATCCCCTAACTGTATTCTAGCGCTCTAAACTCATTGCGTGATCACCTTATCAAAGTTCTGAGGTTCCCCGATAGATGGCACAATGTTGCAGGCACGTTATTTAAGAACCCAAGTTTACTATTTATTTGACTAAAATAATTTTAATAACATTGACATTTAATAAAAAAGAGAGATTTTATTATAAAATGACACGAAAATACTTCAAAACGAGATGAAAAGTGTAAAACAACACTTTACTACGGCATTTATGACAGGACAACGTCTGTCGGGACAGCTAGCAAAAGTCATGATAAAACAAAAAAAAAAATAGCATAAGTTCTAAACGTTGTTTTTTGTTTTATAATTTTGTTATATTTGGGTTTCACAATAAATTACCAATTTACCAACTATGAATGTATTACATATGCATGTTATATATTTTTTTAAATAAAATATTCCAAGTTTGAGATGCATATAAATAATAATATTCATAGCCATTATCTTGCCGGCATAGTGCACACGGATAACGTTATTACTCTGCACCGCACAAACCTATCACGCCCTGCGACATTTGTCGGTTCCCATGACAAATGGGTATTGTGCCAACATATACGAAACATTATTTACGGGAGAACAAACGTAGGGCTTTTTGATATAAAATGTAACATCCGAGGTCAGATGTACGGTTTGTGGTCTGCGCGAAGACGATTTGCTTTTTTATTAAGCTCAGTCACACATGGCTATAAATTAACATAGGTTTTGTAATAAATATTAATTAGCTAATATGAATATGTCTACGATAGATTCAAAAACTTGGATTTAATGTATGAAAGTATCATGTGATGGAGAGGTATCTCCACAGTGCCTACTATTACTATACCAACTACCACTTACAGAATTTTAGGGCTTGATAAAACTTGACGATAGGTAGTGCCACTAGCCCACTGTCACTAATCGCCATTCAACCCCCGGTTACAAGATTGCCCTACATCTGCAAAGATAACAGATAGAAAAGGAGAGTCAGCCTAAAAAGCAACTGTCCAATTAGAAAGAGACAGCACATGTAGTATACTCTCTCTTTCTTTCTCTCTTTTTTCATTTATTTCTGCAATGCGAGATTACATATACAAATATAGTACAGCTTGATGTCTTAAATTTACGCGAATGTTAGCCATTATAATAAAACTACTTTTACGGATTTTATTAAATTATTTATATAGCCCGAAGTTTCAGCAACCAATGACCATGGTTGCTGTAAAGCTTCTGAAACGTTGGGCTACATAGCTAATTTAATAAACCGCGATAAAATCCGTAAAAGTAATTTTATTGTAATAGTACAGCTTTCTAAATTTCTTTCTTTCTTCACTAAGGTGGCCAGTCAGCGTCACATAACTGCCATATTCATGCCATGGTTGGACCCTGGCAAGCCAGCGAAATCCTGTACGAAGCGAAAATAAACCCCAAAAATTAATTGTAAGCTTTATGTGGATCAGTGCAGGTATTGTTCATTACAGCTTTTTCAAATCTGGCCAGACTATTACGGCTGATGTCTATTTCAGCAATTGCAAACCATGATGGAAAAGCCAGCGGCTGGACAACCTGGGCTGGTCCACCCACGCCATGCTGCTTCACGATAACGATAGACCACACACTGTGCAACAGACCGCTACTAACTTAGAAGAGCTTCAATTGGAAAGTCTAAGACATCCTCCGCACTCCCCGGATAACGATAGACCACACACTGCACAACGGACGGCTACTAACTTAGAAGAGCTTCAATTGGAAAGTCTAAGACATCCTCCGCACTCCCCGGACTTTGCTAAAAAAAAATACCATTTTTTTTTCGAAATTTGGACAACTTCTTGCAAGGAAAAATATTCAATCCGATGGGGTAGTCCAAATCGCCTTCAAAGATTTTATTGATTCCCGTCCAACTGTTTTTTTTAGTAAAGGGATTAATGAACTACCTATGAGGTGGCAAAAGTGCATAGAAAACAATGGTCCATACTTTGATTAATTAAACATATTATTTTTAAAAAAATCGGCTTTTTGTTTCTCCCATATGAAACGCCGATTTCGTATGCTTGGACTTTATTTATTTTAATGCGATAAATTAATTGACAACTTTGCTGGGCCATCCCCATAATAATATACCTGAGCGTCACAATCATTTTACCGTTCTTGAGTCATATTTATTATCAAACTAAAGGACTGGTAGAAGGAGGGTATTATTTACATAATTTGAAATAAAACTTAATTTCAAATTAACAAAATTACATTAACGTGTACCTATAGGTAACGGTCTGAAATCTGTACCACAATTAACTTAAGCAGCCCACAATTCCTTAGCCGCCTTATGAATAGAGATGAGATGAAGCGATGAAACAAAGCTCGGAGGAGCGTCCAAAGGCGATTTTAAAATCTTATCAGAGTCGGAGCGCGATTGACGAATGTCGGTTGAAACTCAATTGCTCAATTGTGCCAGATGTCTGTTGCTTTGCTTTTTGTAGTCGTTTTTCCTGCAGTTAACCAAGTAAAGAAATTCTTTTTTTTTCTTAAACTGGCAGTTTTATAAGTTTATGTAACACGTTACTTTGAATGATTACATGAAATTTTAATTTACAAAGAATTCATAAAATAAACAACATATCTAAAATGTATTTCTATGAGATTCCATATGACTGTAAAAATAAAAGTTTATTTTCTTATATTTATCGCGGTTTGTTAAGTATTCTACGATCTCGACGTTAATAAACCACGATAAAGTCCGTTAAAGTAGTTTTTTCATAATGTTACAAAATCCCGTAAACCTAAGGAATTATTATGTGTAACCAGTACGGACTGATAATGAACGCGTAACATCATTGAACTTCTTGAAGAGATGTAGAGATGAAAGTCTCATACCTACGTGTTTCAAGATATCACCAAATAACGATAGGGAGCGCTAAGATTCTAAACCAGGTAATTAATAAGTAAATAAAATCTTCCATCCAACAACACCGTTCCGATTTGAGCGACCTAACTCTAAAAGTAGAATTTCTGATTGCCGAGAAAAGCAGACCTGACAACTCTTGATCTCAATTTTTGTACTGAAACATAAAATAAACGTGAAAAAAACAAAATTAAACGAACACCTAAATGTCATACGGAACAGAGCGCCTACCGACACTACCGATAATCGACAAGAGAAACACGCAAATCACGCAGTTGTCAACAATGTTTCTTTTTTTTATATAATGTAACAAAATATATAGGCAAACGAGCAATCGGAGCCCTTCAACGACTACCGGCGTCCATGAATATCAGCGTAATTACGTTTCCATAACAGTACTACGAAAGCTTAATTTAGTTATGTACGCGGATAAAGGTAATAATGCCACTGTGATAATGGATACCACAGATTACAATGAGAAAATACAAAATCTTTTATCGGATGAATTCACGTACAAAATTGTAAAAATTGATACAACAAAAAAAAATCCAACAAACAATTACTTAGAAAGTACAACTGATCTCATCAAGAAATCATCATCGGGTGGCGGAAAATACACAAAACAAATACTCTATTACGTCCAGTAGTCAGTCAAATTGACCCAATTCCTACATACAATGTATAAATGGATTCAACACAAGCAAACATTTTATCACCGCTACGTGGACACACAACAGCATTCACAAGGGATTCATATTATTTTATCGATGAGATGAAACAATTACATCTCAGTGACAGTTAAACCATGGTAAGCATTGACATACAATCTTTATATACTTGCTTAGCAATAGATATAGAATATTGATCAATTAACACAAGAAGGCTATTAGATAATGACTTATCAGTGGAATACGCTGAAATTTTGCAACATGTTCTCACTTTTGGTTACATGCTGAGGAATAATCAAGTAGATACGCCGTCTACTGGCTTTACATCATCACGCAGCGATGGGCTCAACCCCCGTCATCATGGACATTTTCACGGAAGACCTTGAGAACGTTGCCCTGCAAACGTCCCCAATAATACCATGGTTCTACAAGAGGTATATTGATGATACTTTTACAATTCTACGAAAAGATAAAGTAACCGTATTCCTCGACCATCTAAACAGTAAAAACTCCAAAACTCACTTTAAAATGGAGTCAGAGACCAATAATTCTTTAGCTTTCTTAGACATTTCAATCATTCTCAATCCTTATAACACCAATACAGTGTATACTTATAGAGATGGGTACCTTAACAGCAATTCTCCCAACACAGTTATATACCGTGGGTAAATCTTTATTACAGAGAGCATGAGCTAGCCATCATGAGCAACACCTAGACACCAAACATCAACATGTCAACCAAGTTCTGCGAGACATCATACTTCGAGTTCCCCGTCTGCATCACAGAGACCGATTGAAACCGGATACCACCGAGCACCTACCCAACATAAAAGGGTCACTGATAAAATTTGCTGCATCCCAAGCGAGCTTCAATAAAAACTAATTTCAATAACAAGTAAGATCAGTAGTTTTTTGCCACCAGTGGAATGCTACATCCCCTATAAGAAGCAGGATTATATAAACTTGATTGTGACTGTGGACTCTCTTATGTAGGACAAAGAAAAAGATCAATCTAAACTCGTGTCAAATTTCAATAGAGGACATGGCTGGGTCTTTTTTTCTGCACTTAAAAACATAAGCAAATGAAAATCCAAACTTAGTACCTCACAGCTGCACGATATAGTGAACGCTTTATGCGTTAATCGGAACAACCAAATAATAACAATTCTTTGGGTACCTTTAATAACTTATGGCACCAGGACATCTGTCATCTCAGTCCACCGTGTGTCATTATTTTCAGAATATGCAGATGCCCATATATTCTGAAAATAATGACACTAAATTCAATAACACTCTCTCTCACATTTTATGCGGTTTGTGACTAGGTGAGGCCCACTGGCCGGTAGGCAAGGCATATGCCGATGGGGAGGTAATGGGCATCGGTAGTGAAATGGCTAAGACTGACATTTGTCCTTCTATGCTAAAAAGTTCAGTCATGTGTTAGAGCAGACATACACAGTTGTATTTCTTGACTAGTCATTCTTCATCCGGTAAAATCATTGCAATGCTTTAATTGCTGCAAAAAGTCTACAAAGTTTATTCTACTTGAAACAGCGGCCTCAGGTATCATTGCAATATGTTGCATGAGATATGCGTTATCACAAATAGCGGGCTCTGCGCTAAATGTGCTGCGATAAATCGCCGACTCGCCTAAATTATGTCACTCTACCTCCGCTCTCCCGAAACTATCCGCCCTTTACCGCCAAAATAAATATTACTGCACTAATAACCGGTAATTTTTCACCCGCACCACCACAGACGCGAATACCTTTTTCCCGCAAATGCATATTTTGCTAGTGTAAGTAATGTTGGAAATAAGTAAAGTAATAAAGGAATAAGTTACGTAAATAATAACTTTGTCGAAAATTTGGTTTGAGTTTTGAGTTCTACTTGTGGAAATAAATAATAGTATAAACTTATATCGTCCTACCGCTTCTGTCTATGAGAGAGGATTAACCGTGGGCAATCGTTGGTTTTTTAACGTGATAACGCCTTGTAAATTGATAACGCCAGCTACATGTACAAGAAAGTAAGACATTATATTAACGCTACGAGTCATATGAGATATATGAACTGATAAAATGAAGATGAATAGAGTAGTAATCGAAAGAACTACTGAAGCGGTACACAGAAAGTTTTGTTTACTTATGACATTTTTTTTTACAATTGTGCAACATTTTAATAAACAATATGACCATATTCATGCCCAAAGTTCTAAGGAAGTTTCCCAATTAGTCGTCAGAGAGCAACGTGGGCATTATCCGACTACTTCAATGATGCTTTGGTGGGCTATGAAAGAGTGACTGAGCAATATTTTGTTGTGGAAGAAGATATACTTGAGAAGGTAGTTAAGCCCCTTAATAACACCATGTTCAATAACCAAGTATGCTCCTTGCAGCAAGACTTGTGACCAGATCATAAAAAATATTGGTTAAAACGAACGTTCCAGACTTAATCAGAACTGAAGACTACCTTCATATAGTCCCAGACTTAATCTGCTGGATTATGATTTATTATCAGTTTTTGAGAGTACACCGTATAGGCATGATAATTTGGGGTCCCAAAAAGTATCCATACGATTGGCAGCGAAGAATTACCCCATGAAAAGAGTACGTGCTTCTGTTGATAACTGGCGTCGACGTTTATACGATGTATTGCAGCAAGTGTATACCACTTCTAATAAGCTTTTTATACTGTTTATTGCTTTATATTTGTGTATTAAAGCAACACACTGTAAAAGTAAAAATGTTTTTGCAATATTTTTTTTTTCTTCACAACTTTTATGGTAAGTCTCTATCTATAGCCAATATGTATTTAATAATAGTTAATTTGAATTAACTAGCCAAGAAAATATTCTGTCACTTACCCGGTACCCGACCCATGTTATATGGTTTGGTACTCCAAACCATATAACAAGGTTCGGGTACCTCGGTCATGGAGGGCATATTTATAGAAACCAGCTACATATTATAATACACTAGCACATACACATGTGTCAATACGAGTGCAGTCTCTTTTCTATTTTTAATTAACATTTTCTTTCTAACCTCACGATGCCTATAAAAATTCACGCAACCAGTATTTGCGAGGCCAAAGCGCTTCCTCCTATTTAATCCTCTTCTAATAAGAGTGGCAAGGGGAGTTCTCTATTATAAGAGCATGATGCATATCTACCATAGGGCGGCACTGCACATTGTGCATACTGATCATAACATTATCAAAGTGTACGGTAAACCAATAAATCTCAGGCTCGTATTCCCTCTTACTCAGAGCGGCGCAAAAATTCGACAGGACCCTAAATCGTCAGCCAGTCCAAACTAAGTAACGTGATTAATATCGCTGGACGGTTCAATTTATAACGGTGGGCTTCCGAACCAAATTAGCCGCCGAAGCGGATAGATAATAAATTCGAAAGGCGCGCCTTCGTGGTTCGCGAAATATTTATATTCTATATTTTATAACTAGCTAGAAGTACTCCCCGGCTTCGCACGAACATTTCACGAAATATGTCGAATATGTCAAAAGTTAAGTACATTATGAATTCATTGTAAGGATGAACAAAAAATAAATTTATGACAGAACGGACAGCCAGTTTACTGATAATTTCTGCAGCAAAGTAAGGATTTACTTTGATATTTGTTCAAAACGTTTTATAAAAATGTTGTATAGCTCATGTTCATCACAAAAAATGTACGATTGTAATGGTAAAGGAACTTTTCAAATCGCTCCGGTAGTTTCGGAGACTATCCAAGAAAAAAATAAACCAAAAGCAAGCAGACAAATGTTTCCACTTTATAACATACAAATGTTTTGCTATTGTCGTCTTATTTTTGCACTGGCGTACTACTGCTGGGTCAGGTCAGTACGTTGTCGTCAATGCATCATCACCTCTACCGGTGATTCATTTAGAGACACATTTTTCTAAATACAAGTTTGAATTCATTCTGCAACCATTTTGGAAAATTCGCTTGAAAAATATCTAATTTACGTTGTGAATGATAACTGTCATGAACTCACCTATGTATATATTATTTCGCACATTGAAAGAAAATCAAACTATAACATATTTTTCCCACTATATATTAAACTAGCAATCCCGCTAGGTTTCGCTTGCGCAACTCTAATGATATTTTCATAGCGTGATAGTATATAGCATATAGTCTTTTTCGATATATTTACTGTTCAACAGTAAAAGAACGTATATATTCGGGCCAGTAGTTCCTGAGACTGACGCGGTCAAACAAACAAATTCTTCAGCTTTATATTATTAGTATAGATCTCACTACATACACTACATATATTAACATACATAATTAGCTCACAGCCAAACTTAAACAAGGGCGGGTAGTGCCCGGCTCGCCGTCATCATCATCAGCCGGCTGACGACCACTGCTGGACATCCGACAAAAAAACCGGGTTGCGTCATCTTACCCCTGAAAGTACGGCCTTGTATATATCTGTACTACCCCCAGCGAGGCTTACAAATGTTTTCTGTTAGTAAGGGCACTACGTATTCGATCATACTCTAATATTAGCACGTTCCTGAGCTAGACACATTTTCGCGCCAAAGATGGATGACACTTAATCTTCAAGCTTTTCACACATAGCTATATATTTATAACCTGGAAATATTTGTATAGTTAAGCCCCGAGTGCTTCTATGGTCAGGGTGTTTGCATTCGAAAAGTTGATTTTAATTATTTTATAAAAGCCCCCTATATTATACGTGACATTAGTTTTATAGTAACCACTAGTAATCTAGGTTTACAGAGTAACAACTCTAATACTCGTGTGCCACAGGCAGCAGCTGAACAGAGGCAATTTGTTAACGTTCCTCACTTATTTCCGGTAACAAGCCATTACTTATTGGTTGGCAATTGTTCTCTGTACGCTGTACGCTCTGTATTAAGTATGGTACGCATTATTCAGCCCTATAGGCTTTATGTAAGCTTTGGGTAATGTTACAGAAAAAACTAATTTCACTAAAACTAAATATTATAAAATTTCATGTTTTTTCTTTTGCTTGATTATTTATTAAATTTTTTTATAGAATAGGGAGCAAACGAGATATCAGAGCCTTCTTACGACTACCGACGCCCAGGAACATCCAAATAATTACCTTGCCACCGTCTACTCACAAACCGCACGAAACGTGACACTTTACGGCGATATTATGTGAGCGAGAGGTACCTTGGTCTACTGTCGTGCCGGCCCAATTCCGCTGCATAGCTGGATGTAGTGTCATGCACTTTGCATGGCGCTATCTCCTCCTATGCAGCATGACACTACCTCTTTCTAAATTATGTATTCAACCATATACATATTTTAGATTAGATTTAGTGAAATTGTGCCATGCTCTATTGTTACCGGATTGGGCAAGCACGACCGGGGAGGTAATTCTGGCACACTTGGCACCGTCAGCAGCTATGTTTGGGTTAGGTTTCGTGCGTTTTGTGAGCAGTCGGTGGCCCATTGGCGAGGAGAAATATTGACAACAACAATGCGCATATCTATTAGCGTCGGTACTATTTAAAGGGCTTCGATTGCTCGTTTGCACCACTTTATGTAAAAATATTGTATATGTAGATATCCATATCTATACATATTATAAAACAAAGTCCACAACATCTGTCTGTCTGTGTATGAATGATTTTATCAACATTTTTCTAACGGATTTTCATGCGGTATCCACTAGTGAATAGAGCGTTTCCTTGGGAAGGTTTTAGTGTATAAATTGCCCCCATTCGTAACGAGCGAAGCCGGGGTAGATCGCTGGTACTTCCATAAAGTACTAAACTCAAAGTTTGCTATTACCGAATTTCCCAGATAAACCAATTTTCCACACATCGAAGCCGGTTGTAAATGTAAAAATTATATATAATAAATAGCGGAAATTGTATAGAAATAGTTTTTATTCGGCAAGTGATATTTTCAGACTTTCCCCGTTTTTCCAGATAAACGCAGAAGCGTCTGGCTATTTCATACTTTGCAGTTGGTGAAGCTAAGTCGATAGCAAACGGTTCAGCAGAACAAAGTATCCTGCATCTGATAGATAATGCACGCGATCTGCGGGCGCTCAATTTCGTCGACTGCCCATCTAATTAATTACACGGCTGTTAGTAAACTAAGCAGAATAATCACGTAATTTCGACGATGACGACGCCTATCGTCATCGCCGAAAAACCTCATTTATTTTATTGGTACGGGGAAAGGAGCTGTCTGTATTCTCAAAATGTTCGACTCGTAGAAAGGTTATACGAATACAAGGTTACTCAGATTTTTTGTGATGTGGTACACACAAGACCTCACTCACTCAGGTATCTCTCACATCATACCGCTATAAAGCAACTGATGTTGTCACGTTTCGTGTGTTTTTTTTTTCACTTTTCGGTGGCCGATTGTAAGAGAGGAGGGAAGAACTAAGATCCGTTTGCATTAAAAATATCTGGATGTTTATAAGCGTCACCCAACTGTGTTGTTTCCACTTTAGGTTCTAGATATATTACGCTGTTGTGCATTTCCTGGATTCTCGTATTTTTTGTGGTAATTAAAAATATATACATATCTATATATATATATATTTAGCGATATATTATTATATAGTCTAGCGATCACTTTAATCTCATCTATAATTTTTTAAATTTCATTTATTTTTTCTTTATACCTGTTGTTTTCTTTGTTTATTTAGTTTTTGTTTTTAAGACTGTAAACTTTGTTATTGTGATAATGTTTAAGTATCCTACATGCGTTGTGTACAATAAAAGCTATAGCTTTATTGTGTCTTAGAATGGGTAGCAGTAGATATATTAAAATGTATATAACAGCGTTATATAATATCTATCTAAACAAAAATATATTCTATTCTACCCTATCAACATCACCATTTTACATTATCAGCCCTTATCAGTCCATTGTTGGACATATGCCTCTTTCAAAGGCCAACGCCAAGGCGACCGAACTCCTGCTACTCGCAGCCATCCCGGACCGGCTACTGTACGGAGATGATCTTCCCAGCTGGTGAACGGTCGACCAACACTTCGTTTTCCTATACGCGGCCTCCATTCCAGAACCATACTGGCCTATCTGCCATCTGTTTTTCTGAGTGTGTGACCAGCAAATTGCCACTTCAGCGAGCTTATTCGTCGCGAGATATCGGACACTTTAGTTTTCTGCCTTATGACTTCGTTGACAGTTCTGTCGAACAATGGACCGGCGTGACCGGGGAATCATCCTGGTTATCTAATATAGGCCAGAAGTGGGACATAATATGCTGTCTCGTTTTGTTATGATAGTGAGAGTGCGGAATTCCTATGGAGGGTTAAACGTGAAAGTGTGATGCATATGTGAAAGTGTGATGCATATGTGAAGTTTCTGGTTACGTGCATGAGTTAGGGATCGGCTTGCTACCAGTATCCCGACTTTTTATGAGTTCATTTAACAAAGAATTTTAAAAAATATCGTTTCTGTGACGAATCCATTTTGTGTCAAAAAACTAATAGGAAGCTTTTGGAAGAGGAAGTGTAATGTTGAATAGGAAGAGGTAGTGCCATGCATGGTGTATGAAACTACATCCTCCTATGCAACTGAACTAGGCCGGTACGACCGCTCTCGCTCACTTGATACCTGCGTATTGTGACAGTGTCGTTGTCGCGTATCGTGTGGTTCGTGAGTGACTACTCACGAACGGTGGCCATAGCCGGTGGCCCATAGGGGAGGGGGAGGTAGGAGGGCAACGCATCTGAGTAACAATAATATGCAAGTATAACAATATGTTACTACCGTCGCCTATGGACATTCGCATGATTGTTTAATAAGTTCTTTTGGAATTTACGAGCAATCAGAGTCTCCTGGTGATTATTAAAAGGCTCCGATTGCTCGTTTACCCCCTTACGTTATATTAAACATTATTTAAAGAAACTACATGTTTGAAACAACGGAGGTTAAAGCAACAGTTGACATTTTGTTTTTCAGCGGACTCTAATTAACTGTAACACTAAAACTCATTTCTTAAGCAAAGTTTTCCGGACTTTTCCAATTATCTAAAAGTGCTTTTCTTTTTGTTTTTGTTTTGTTGTTATATACTTAAATTCTTACACGTCAAATAATATAACGTACATGTAGTTTAAAATGATCAAATTTATAATCCAATATATTTTTAATATTTTGAATTGCTCAGTAACCAAAATATCTCCTAAATATTGAAAATTCACATTCTTGTTCTATATGAATCTGCTCTATATAATATTTAGCAAAGTATTTAGTTACACACACACAATACTGTCAATGTGACGGACACAAAATATCAACGTGTGGTCAATATGTGTTAGACATTTATAAATGCTTAACACATATTGACTACACGTTATATTTAATTATCAACTGACAATAAGCCTTCTACTACGTTATAATATATGCTGCCAGTAACATTTATGACATTTGTTTGAAGCACGAAAATTTTCCACGTCGTCGAAGCGGTCACTATAGTAAATTACTCCCGTAAAATTTCGAATGTTATTAAGCATTAAATTTGGCTACTTCTGCCTAAGACGAGACTACCACAGTGTGTGATGTGCGGTTTGTTTGTATTCCTCAGCGCCAGCCGAGAAATCACAAAGAGCTGATGTTACTAGTTGTAAACTAAATAGTTTACTTCTTATATTGCCGTGACCCGTAAGAAATGCAATGCAATAATCTATTTCTAACCCGTTTTTCGATAGTCTCCACCGTACGCAGGAGAAAAATTATATAGATGGCGTCCTCTGTTTGTGTTAGTCCATCGTGCCTGCTATTCAATGAGTAAGTTTTGAAACATCTATTGGGTTAAAGATTTTCGTGATTTTCTTGTGGTCTTAAAAAGTCTGGGCTAAGGAGGTTTCAAGAGTGGCTATACATGGCGGCACGGCGCTGGATTCTAAGTTCAACTGGTAATGCTCCAGCAAGGATAGATGGGACCTCCGTACTAACGGTGCGGTAAGCTTTACATAAGAATAATAATGATAGCCTCTAACTTTGTAGTAATTTTCGACGCACCGCGTATGCTATGTTGTATATTATCTTTAAGGTCTTTAAGGACAGGCCCCATGTTTAGCTCGAAATGTTGGTAAAAGCGTAGAAGTTACATTTAGCCCTTTCTCCAGTCTGTACGATATGTTCTAAAAAAGTAGATTAATTTTCTAATATTAAATATAAATATGTAAGGGTTTCCATACGTTTAACCGGCATGCAGTTACATTTGATACATGGGTTTGATTGTATTATGTATATATAATAACATATAGATATGGATCACAACTATTTTACAGTACAGTTGTTGGCTAAAGGTATTACACAAGATGTAGTACTCGTATTACACAAGATGTAGTACTCGTATTTCCAAACAAATCCAGCATCGGCGTACCTCGCGAGCGCTCGCTCATTACCTCGTCTCCGGCGCTGGACAAGAGCCAAGTACTATTCCAGTAATTCAGCCCGCTAACGTTTGTTTGCCTTTGAAATAAACGATTACTTAGCAATTCAGATAGTGAATTGAACGAGATAGTTACTTGTTATTATCTGAAACAACGAAAACAAATTAAAGTCTATTTCCACATAATATAGTACGTTAACATAATATTCTGGATACCGTCGAAGTGCACCAAAGCTTGCAGGAACCATCAAGCTTAAAGACTATTTCCAATACTTGATAATCGAAACACAGGTAGCGCAAATCACTGTGAACATATCAGGTGATGAATAGCAATACATTAAATTGAAAAACTCGACTGTCTAAAACTCCTTTTTAGTTTTATAGTTTATTAAAATTAATATAGTGTCTATTTAATAAATATTATTTAGACGATTAGTTTTTATTTGCGGAAACCTTCATAGATGAGTGTTGGACTTGCCTTGGCGTTTTAATAACACAATAATAAAACAATTTAATCTTTGTTAAAATGAAGATTAGGCATGTGCAAGCTGTGATAAATACCGCTTCAAAATATATGAAAGCTTTTCATTGTATTCGCGAGGCGCTACCCTAAAAGGTGATTTAAATAGCCGTTAAATAATGTGCAGTGTTCTAATGGCTCACATCGATGGCTACTCGTGATCTGCTTAATGTTAGAGAGTGACAGGTCCTGGGAGGCCATGACATCCTCCCGCGAGGTGGTAATGTCCTAGAAGGTGGCCGCTGGGCGGGCCAGAGAGGTGGAGATGAAGGATGACCTGCATCGCGAACGGTGCATGGAAGTGCGACGAAGGCAGTATGCGCAGCTTATGCAGCCTCTTTAAGTGGGGCCAGGGGTTAGGGTCAGCACTTGATCCCATTGCACGTCATACGTAGGAGGGGGCTGATCTAGGCTGTCCGATCGGTCCCTCTATTTTGGAGGAGCCCGGTGCCTTACGGGGGATTGGCGAGTCGCCGAGGTGCCCTGTTGCTGACAGATCCGGGCACATCAGTTTAGGCGGCCGATGGCACGCTTTTAGTGGGTATTCGGTTCATCCGCGAGTCCCACACACCCATGGGATCTCACCCAAAACCGGGTGTATTATAATGTTCTGTGCAGTTGGCTAGTCTCTATTGACTTGGCTGCTGAAGTTGAATTACGGCTTGGTTGATGTTATTATTAATTGTAAGTGCATTATTTACCTCTAGAATCTGTTGTATAATTAATAATTGAATTTCTCGATAAATGATATTCGAAATACGCCCACATTTATGAGGCTCATAATATATTAATTAAGGATTTTACATTTACTCGTATTAATACGAAATTTACGCGTGATGTATCTCTTTGTTAGTTGCTGTAAAATATTTTCAGGTAGCTGTTTAACGAGTCTCATTAAAGAATATTAATTGTATA
>JAFELO010001500.1:1089518-1141305 GCA_017140195.1 Eumaeus atala
GGAGATTGGAGATGTATAATAACAAAGATTTTTAATAAAAGTATACACCAAAGCCCATTCAGGGCCAGGACCGCAACATGGTACAAGCCTTGTCTTGTCGTGGCGATGGGGCACAGTAGCCTGGGATGAACTCTGGCAGGCCTCTGCACACCACCACCCGTTATAAGTAAACACATCATTACTTCATCGTTCTAATGTATTTTAGGTTAAAACCGGAAATAACGAAACATACCAGTAACCAGAAACATACCTTAAATAAATTGTCGAATATTTTCGAGAACACGACGCGGTGCAACACGATTTTTGATGTCCTTTTGTATTAAGTAGGCCTTACGTGTAATTTGAGCTTTGGATCTCAGTAGGACTTCCATCTGAAACATTTTATCTCTTTTAGTACCGATGCATTTTAAATCTGTAGGACGATTCCTTCTGGCTTACCAAATTTTAATATTATTAAGTCATGTTTGTGGTGTGTAATAATGTCTGTGGTCTTATCACACCAGGTTAGCTTAGTCCTATGGTAGATACCGTAAGTACTTGTATTACAGGTACTAGACAACAAAAATATATTTAATATTTTTATAAATTTATAAAATATATATTTAAGATTTTTATTATTTACTTACTTACAATAAACCTAACCTAACCACGTCACGTTACCAACTGGATCAGCCGGTCGGCAATGTAAAACCTTCATATTTACTAATCTCTTAGTGGAGGTAACACGTCAACACAACCGTATTATGGATATCCGTAATCGATTTTTCGTTTGTCCCTCTATATTATCAAAACAATAAAGGAGGCATCACGTGCTGTTTAATTATAGCTCGTGAATATTGAGCAATATAATTCAGAGCATCACGTTAATCAGTAGTCCTTATTTCCTATCCAGTACGTTGCGAAAGATTTTGTTCTTGGACAATCACGGTTTCATTCGTATGAAAAGTAAATTAAATCAAATATTATTATGGATTATTTATAAGGTTCTAGGGTGGAGTGTACGTTTAGGCTAACAAAGTGTTAATTCACCGTTCACTAGGTGGGAAGACGATTTCCGTGCAATAGCTGGTCCGGGATGGATAAGAGTAGCAGAAGATCGGTTGTCTTGGCGTCCATTGAAAGAGGTCAATGTCCAGCAGTCAACCGATAAGGGCTGATAATGATGAATACGATAGGAACAACACATTTTCACATCAGTTCCCTAGTGGGGTAGGCAGAGAGAATGGAATGTCATATATCATCATGATGACCTTACATATCTTTCTTCCAAATTATACTCCAAAACATTCCTCGGGAATCGCTTTATCCAAGGGTATCCTTGGATAAAGCCTCGGATAACGCGATTTTCGGGGAATGTCCGCATGTAAAATTTAAGATAACCGATCCCATACAGTATTTGGGAACTTTGTTCTTTATATAAGGAGATAAGTGTGTTCTTAATAATAGTATTATAGAGTTAATTATATTATACTAAACTCTATCTAAGGCTCTCAGTCAAAAACACAACGTTAGATGAAGTGTAAATCAACCCCTTAATAAACCAAAAACGTTACATTAAAGTCATTCTTATCACGCTAAGCATTTAAACATAAAGGCTTTTGAACGCTGCAACTCTGGAATATTTATATAATTAACAGACTTGTGACATGTTTTACCGGTCTATTTATGGTCATGACTAGCTTTGCATTTGTCTTAATAGATCGCTCTAAGTCGGCAGAACTGTCCAGTGCAGCGACGGGCGATGGTCTAGGCGAGATTTTGGTCGATAGAGGGACAGACCAGCCTTTCCCGCAATGGGAAGGATGCATCCCGATAATTATTTACGATTACCTAAGCTACTGTTACTGTCTTGGCCGGGGGGAGTTTATCACTTCACCCGCCACCTCCTTAACGAGGGGGCGGGCAGCTCCCGAGCGGCAGCTAAAGTTGGCTTTGCATTTTCGTGGGGGCTGAAAGAACTCGTTGAGGTATCATAACTTGGGTTCAACATGTCTAGCCCATTATCAGATAAATTACAAATTTTATTTCCAAAGACTCCGAATAGAAACTGTCAAATTAAGTACCTAGCTTAAACAAAAATAAGAGGACTTTAACTATTTTAACAAAAATAATTAATCATTAATGGCGATTTTAGTGGCGATGGTAAATAATAATTAAAAGCTACATTTGATAGCTACTTCTCAATAGCATCTTTCCTATGGTTTTGCTCGTGAACCATTACTAGTAGTAATAGTCCGCGCTGCTACAGCGATGAAAGTCAATATTAAAAGGAATTGATCAACCAGTATATAACAAGTGCAAAATGATTATTTTTAAATATTTGGTTATACAAACTGAACAGCTCTTACAAGGATTCACGCCAACACCTTTCACTTCTAAGGTCCTCAGTGCGAACAGGTGTGAACCACTTACGAGGCTGTTTGACCAGTGTTGTTTTGTATCGCCGTTTACCTACCTTTATTTTATAGATTTTCAAATATCTTTTAAGATGGATGTAGAGGATGGACAGGAAATGGGGATTGTCCTTTTTGGTAACATTTATATCCCAGCAAAATTCAACATTAAAATGTTCTTAATTCTCAGTGGTCTAGTCGTAAGCGTTGGACTTCCACTCAGGTAGTGCAGGTTCGTTCCCGGCCATTTTCTGAGTGCTTTTACGGCGAAGGAACACACTGTGAGGAAACCCGCAGTGATGTATTCAAATTCGTCTGAATCTGGCATTGGGCCTAGTTTCCCTTCTGAGTATAAAAACCTGCGATCTCAACAAATCCCTTTCGTCATATAAATAATGTTCTATTCTATTTTAGACATTCTATATCAGACGATATCGCGGTCGGCTAACTGATATGATCCAAGTAGCCGAGCCCGATGTGATCTGATAAAGAAACGGGATAAAACAGGACGGCTCAATCTACTTTAAAAAATATGTCATCGTAGGATAGCTTTTTATTCACATTTTCATAGTTTTCCCCATTGTACCATTTATTCGTATACCCTTTAGCCACTAAGTCGTGGAAGTTCATGTTTGTGCAACAGATATTTTCAGGAATTTTTAAACTTATGAGGGGTTTTGTTTTCATTTTATTTTAAAATGCTAGTCACATTTTTATGCCAATATTATACATTAATATAGTCGACAGTTGTAGTCGATAACAATTCACATTATCTTTTTCTTCTTTAATTTTCTGCACATCTACGGCTTTTTATGTGAAGGTATCGTCGAATAATCAATAGGAAATGCAAATTGGCTAACGCTCTTTGAATAATAATTTACCCTTATAATATATGAAGATCACAGTAACAGTGATTATGATATTTTACATATATTTAATTAATGGCATATAAGAATATAACAACACACAAATATTCATACTTGTTCCGTAATAAAATTAATCTGTACTATTATAACAAATAAGAACTATTTGATTGATTGTTTTGGGATTGAATTGGGTTCTTTTATCATTAGAATGATTTCACCATTACAGTCCGAAAAATTCTTTCACCATTAGAATTTTTCATTATTTCCAATTAAACATATAAAATATACTTAAGCGTCAAGAGTCAGTATGAAAACGTCTATAATGTAACCAAAGTTATGCAGAAAATATTCTAAGGCCTTCCCGGTCTCGTTCATCAGCACCACCGGTCGAACCGCCGAAGCCGAGTCCATGGGCCGCCCTGCCTTTGGAAGTAGGCAGAGCCGACCCTCCTTCCATGCCCCCGGGAACTGACCTGACCGCAGGCAGCGGTCAAACGGCTATCCCCGAGGTGCACGAGAGAGTTCGCCAGCACTTTCCCGTGCACCCCGTCTGGACCCGGTGCCCTCTTCTTACACTGGAGGCGAGTCAGAATCGCCTCCATTTCTGCCTCCATGGCGGGTGGCGGAACACCCTCCTCCTCGTCCGACGTCTGCCGAGCCATCCTGAGGGGCGTGAAGCCCACGGGTGTGTCGGGGAACAATTCCCCGACGATCCTCCCCAGTTGGTCCGGCTGGAGCGTCTCCGTGATGGGGGCCCTGGGGCCGACCGTACAAACGGGCGCAAAGCTTGTTCCGCGCCCGTTTGTACGGTCGGCCCCAGGGATCCCTCTCGAGATCCCTCACGAGCTCCAGCTGGGCCTCCTCCTTGGCTCGGAAAATGGCCTGCTGCAGGATCTTCACCTTCTCCACGTAGACCCTGCGCAGCCTGTCGTCCCTTTCGACGTCCTGGGGTCGTCTCCGCCTGCTCCGTGTGTACTGCCACCTGGCCCCGTTGCAGGCGGCCCGGAGGCCGGACAATTCGGCCGTCCACCAGTTGAGCGCCCGCCGCTGGGGGGGACTCTTCGCGGGCGGCATGGCCGCTCTGCATACCGCACTGAACGCGTCGCAGAGCCGACCAGCCGCCTCGTCCACCCCTAACTCCGACAGCGGCGGGAGACTCCAACGGCCGACGATGGCGGCCTCCTCTGCGAGTAACCGGTTGAGCCTAATGAGAGCCCAACGCGCAAACCGGCTCTTCCCGCTGGACGACGACGACGTTGACGTCGGACAAACGGAGGTCGGAGACACATCGAACCTTATATAGCGGTGGTCCGAGAGCGTCTTCACCTCCGTTTCCACCCTCCACCCCTCCACTCTGGCCGGCGTGGCGAAAGTGACGTCCACCACGAAACCTCCCGACCATCGCACGCACGTCTGGACTGTCCCCGTATTGAGGAGGGACAGTCCGGCAGCTACCGCCCACTTCTGCACCTCCCTCCCTTTCGGGTTCGTGACCGGGTCACCCCATGCCGTGGACTTGGCATTGAGGTCCCCGGCTACGAACACTTGGAGGGGGGCTGGCTGCCCTACCAGCGGCCCCAGAACTTCGAGAAACCGTTCCAGGGCCGCCAGATTGCGGTTCGGAGAGAAGTAGACCCACGTCCGCCGCCGCCACGTCTCCCCGACGTACCCGACGACCGACGACCGCCACGTCTCCCCGACGTACCCGCGGCCCCTCGCTTTGACTACGAGGGGGGGGGGGGCTCCAGGCCGCAACACGATCGCCACCGAGTCGTCGGTTTCCCCAGCCCAGCTTGGACTGGAGGGCACGGCTTACGGCTCACTCCGCCATGGACTACAGGAAAAGGTCTTGAGCCCTGGCGGAGTGGTTGACGTTCGCCTGTAGGACGCTGAGATGGCGTGGCATATTAGGCCATCTCTACGTCCGACCCCGAACGGTTCTCCTCTGAGAGATAGGGGGAACTTTCCCGCGCTGGACGGGGGGCTTGCAGGACATGCCCCCCATGACGTGGCCCGCCGGCCTGCCGGCGTCCGCGCACACCGCGCAATGCGCGGAGGCCGAACACCCTCCGGCCTTGTGACCGGGCTGACCGCAGCGTTAGCACAGATTGCTGCGGTCAGTGCCACCGGGGCACGTACTGGACACGTGCCCCATCCCCAGGCAACGGTAGCAGTGCCTGGCGCGCGCCTGCAGGAAGTGGACTGTGACGCGACACCACCCCACCGTTATGCTCCTAGCCTCGAGCAGCTTCTTAGCCGCTGTCGCCGGGAGCTCGATGTGAGCCAAGCCCGAGCCGAACTGCCCCGTGCGATAGTTGCGCACGGAGACCTGGCCCGGGTTGCAGCCCCCCTCCTTTGCCACCGCAGTCATAAGACGTTCTGCGGTGACCGCGTCACTCAGGCCCGAGAGTCTTACATCCCGTCACAGATGACGAAAACAAAACCAAAAAACGATAACCAAAAACAAAAACACCACACACAGTAGTTTCACCAAATTAAAATTCGATGTAAACAAACTGCGGAAATCCCACCAAACACGTCCGACACAGACACACACACAACCACACTACGCGGAACAACACAAAAACAAGAACGAAAACGAAAAAGACACCACAAGCAAGTCGCCTCTACACCCCTGCCCCGGGATCGCACGATCAGACCAGGACAAGTCTATATAGACGACTTACTGATTTTCTTAGTACAAGAGCCGAATCACGAAAATGCAAATATCTCCGCAACCCGACGCCGCACGAAGAAAATTTTTACACCAAAAGATGCGCATAAATGATACCTTTCGGTAGCCGCCACTGACACTATAGTTCCGATATTTAGCTCACGCCTAGTACCGGGAGAACAGAGTCAACCTAACCTAACCTAACCTCAAACATAACATAACATAACATAACATAACATAACACGGCAATATTTTGTAAAACATCCATGTAAAGCCGGGACGGATTGCTAGTAGTATATAAAACACTTTCGGCATGTTATATACTTTGTGACAGGTTGTAGTGTTAGTAATCAGAAATCGAATGTCTCAAACCGACGCAGGTAAGAAACCACAGATGATAAACGTTAATTAAGAGCCCACGTAAGCGCCCCACTTTACGGTCCACAGATAATGTAGCACGATTTTAATGTGCGATCTGATTTGCGCGGGAAATTAATCACGTCGATGCTTGATACCAACATTTAATTAAATGGTCTCCTTCATCTTATTGCAGCGAGAATCAAGATTGATATTCATAGGATGAGACGCCAAATTTTAAACATCATTATTGTCATCTGTCTTCTATATTTTGTACTAGCACCCCGCCGCGACTTCACGCGGATATTTATCTAAATATGACAAAAATAAATTTTAAAAATGATAAATTTTAGCTTCGGCATTGTAAACATTAGACGTTACGATGACAACAAATTAAATTTATAGCATAACGTCTGACGGGACAGCTACTTATCAATAAACTCTGCAGCCAAATACAGGTTTACTTTGATGTTGTGTCGATTCCTTCTCACATTTTCGAAGTATTCGGAATGGTCAAAACGTTTTATAAAATGATATTTTCCAAAAGGGTCCAGTAGTTTTTGGTGCCTATTGAATGCAAACCAACAAACAAGCAATCAAATGTTTCCTCTTTATATTCTTACTACTACTACTACTGGTGGTTCGATAGATTGTAATTTTCTATCTTCTAGCCATACTTATCATGTACCTGCGTTAAATAATCTTCCTGGATACCACAGGAGGCGATGCATTTCAGGTGTGATTTTCTACAAATCCCCTACTTTTTTTGTCGGTCCCTCAATGCTGAGAATTGTGATCGCATATTCTTTTCTACTGCAGCCTAGCGTAAGGGAGTTTATCCATATATTTTGTGACCTTAAAGTAAACAATTATAAATTTTTCAGTAGGCAATTTTACAATGTCATTATGTCAAAGTGTATTACTACGTCACTGGTAGTTTTGGTTACTTTGGAAATATTAAATTATTCTTGCTCAGAAATTATGATTAATTCACGGATCAAAACTGTGCTGCATAGTTTACTTCCTTCATTTCACGACTGGTACAAGGCCAATTTCAATATAATCTGTAGAATAGTTTCGGAAGTACGTTGATCGACCGGTATTCCAATTACCCAGAACATGTCAACACCAACTGAATTTTTTGTACTGTATTTATTAATAGTGATAATAATTGGTAAGGATATGTTCCGGGTAATTGACGTACTGAACCCCATGTTCAGTACGTCAATTACCCGGAATTTAGTAGTAGAAAAAGTACTTTTTTAATTTTGAATTAATAACAGTCTTAAGAGGCTTTCTTTAACGTAGGCAAGAACTGCAACGCATCTCTATACCTCTGATTGCTCGGGTGTTCATGGACGTAGATAGTGTTAAAAAAAATTTATAAAAAGCAATTACGATACTTAAAATAGATAAACATGAATTATACAAAGTTAATATTTTAGGTCTTTAGCTCGTGATGTATTTGTAACGGCTACACTGGATTAAACACTAGTCAACTATGTCATGTGCAACTCTATTAACTTTTTAAAAAATAAAAAATGTAATCTTATAGTCTTATATATAAGTAAGCCATGTAGTAATAGGTAGTGCCATGCTGCATAGGAGGAGGTAGTGCCATGCACAGAGCATGACACTACATCCTCCTGTGTAACGGAATTGGGCCTGCACGACGAGGGAGGTACCTCTCGCTTGCATAATACAGTCGTAAAGTGACATATCCACTGTCGCGTTTTGTACGTTTTGTGAGTAGCCGGTGGCCCATTAAGGCCGGCAGGAGGGCAACGCATCGGCATAGTAATTATGTGGATGTTCATGGGCGTCGGTAGTCGTAAAGAGGCTCCGATTGTTCGTTTGCCCCCTATTCTATAAAAGAAAGCATTTATGCATCGCAACACAAATATATTACCGACGAACTCTACGGAGCGGGAAATTAACAGGAAATAAAATAGAGACGAATGCTATAACACCTTCATTTGGACACAGCACACATGCACAGGTGGTGAGTGCACGTACTGCAGCGTGAATGAGCTGTTCCAGCGGGCGCGAATTGTGATACGCTCTGAGACGTGACGTTTCAGTAATATCGTGTCAATTGACTTTTTGAATTGACACTTCGACACGACAGTATCTTCCAGGAGGAGCAGGGACCAGACTTATAACATGTTTACAATATTTTTCAAATTTACGGAAAATCTCTTAAATGATATCACATATCACAGACCTATTTGTATACAAGCTTTACTCCGCGGTTTCACCCGCTTAACTCCGGTCCTTTTAATCGTTGTGTCATTGTTCGCCCACTAGTGCAAGTTTTATTACGAAAGTTTTAACTGACAAATACAATAATTTGACTATTGATTTTTTTTACCAATAGTCTTTGTTTTATAATTGGAATCAGACGAATCGCTCAGCAAGCGAAACCTCTAGAGTAAAACTGTTCGGAAAACTTTTTTAATGTGAAACGATTCGTAGATGTCAGTTCATTATTCTATTTTTCGAAGCTCCTATCGGAAGCTATTGTAAAATACGAACTCAATAAAATCCTAAGCTCATCTTTAGCTTTTGCTTTTCTAGTGTCTTTTTTCCACTACAAGAAATCAATTTTTTTAACGAATGATGCACCCTCATTTTCATCTCGACGCCAATGGGTCACCGGCTACTCACAAATCGCACGTAAAGCGATAGCGAAAATGCCGGTTTCATGTAAGCAAGAGGTACCACAGGGTGCTGCCATTTCTTACTTATATTTTCACACACAATCACTGCCAACGTGTGAAATATTATAGTGACTTGAAAAAACCCTAGCATTTTAATAAAGACGTGCTCTTTAAAACTATTAAATCATGATCCAGAGGCTTAAGATCAGTACTAAACGACGGATTAATTCAACTCTGATGAAGCCTGGAACGTTCGTTTCTTAATAAGATTAGGCAGATCGATCTTGCTGCAAGGACCAGTCTTGGTTAGTGAACATGGTGTTCTTAAGGAGCATTACTACTTTCGCCGAGGTATTTCTGGTAGGCAGGCCCGGGCATCTAGCCGACGGTACTCATGGTGTTTTTGTTGGTATTCAGCTTAGCCGCGAATCCCTTGGACTCCATCGGTCCCCATTCAGTACATTATAATTTTTCGTTTTATTATAAAAACAAATAAAAGCATTACTATCTTCACGAGAATGGTATAAAATACGCTTGTGCTGTTGTTTAAATATCTCAGTGGCAAAAATATGTTTATCACCCAACTACACTATTATACAAAATATTTTACAATATACTGGCTCGAAAACAATACAACAAAATGAAGTTGTAGAATACAAATAAATGTGAGTGGCATTGTTACCCTTCACAGTTAAAGTGTAACTATAAAAAAGTATGAGTTGTTATAAAAACATACAACAAAGCTAATTAATTTCCGTTATGAATAAAACCTGCGCCCGAGGGACAAAGTTGGAGTAGTTAAATAACTTCGCACTGACAGACGCATACAAAGTTTGCGCAATCAAAACTGTCGAAATTGTTATCCAAAGTAGAAGTTATAACTAAGGCGACGCGAGATTTTCCGCCTGATATATTTGAAAGGACTTTTTCTTGCAACTTTGAAAGCTATGTAATAACGTTCCTTTTTGAAATTATTTTTTGGATTGGATGCGATGTACAGACAGAAATAATATTTTTCTCATTTCTGTACAAATGAATGGATCTCTTATAATACTATTTGTTAAATACGTAATGTCCATCAAATTGCTATAGGTCAACAAACTTCGGCGGATTGTAGATCATCAACCCTCATAAACTTATTAAGTAAAAACATAGATACGACGAGTATTGAAGTAACATTAAACGAAGACGCACTGTAGTAATTTGAGATGAAACTTTTTGACGTAATAGAACTATGGCAAACTGTCGCTCTAACTATTGCTATAGAAATTTATTAAACTGCGTGGTAAAAACTGTAACAACTTTTCATTTCTCACTTATTTATTGGACATGCTCTGATTTATGTTTCATGAACATATTAGAAAATGTTCACCTCACAATTTCAATTAATTGACCATCACTTTGAATTTGAATGTCCACATTGAGTGTCCAGCACTAATCTGAGCTCTCTGTTTACTTGTTCGTAGTTTAATTTGTGAAGAGCTATTAGAACAGCAAACGTCGTATGTGTAATTGTGTTACCTATGCAGTATGCACAGTCCACCGACAGTCCGATTAGTCCAGGGAATTAGATGTTTGTCATTCACTACAGCTGCAACATGTTAAGTATCTTTTAACGTAACTAACGGAATTTCGTAGTGAGTGGCAACGGCTGATGAAGAAGATTTGTTCGGTAGTGGTGAATATTCATTAGCGTGTTGTCATCTACTACTTGGCCGAGCACCCCGATAGCATGACACCGAGCCACTGGGCTGAATCCTGTTGTAGACATCAACTACCGGACAAGTCTCCTCGAGGGCACTACACTGAGCACTGTCCATAACGGAGTAAGTTTACGAAAACTGAGGCTAATGAATCCTTATTAGCCTGTTCTCCTTGTGGACAAATCTCACTGAGGGCACGACATTGAGCTCTGTCTGTGGCCGGTAGAAGACAACAACAGGCTAATGAATCCTCATTAGCTTGTTCTCTTTGTGGACAAATCTCACTGATGTCTGTGTCCGATAATAGACAACAGAGGCTAATAAATCCTCATTAGCCTGGTCTCCTCCACTTCTCGACAAATCTCACTGAGAGCGCGACACCGAGCTCTGTCTGTGTCCGGTAGCACGTTAAAAGGCTAGAGAATTCTCACTATATATCTTATGCACATTAGGGGCTCCCATAATCGGGAGCTTTGGTCGATTACCGAGTATAAGATAAAAGGAAGAAATTAAATGAGGGAGTAAATACTTTTAAAAATCTAATCGCGACTCAAAGTGAATAGAATTCTTGCCTCAGGCCGTGGGTACTACAGATACGTCAGATACGAAAACCATAAATTATACTTAATACTGTGCAAATATTTCGCCAAATTAAGCTAACGCAATACGCAAAGATTTTAGGATATGTAGAGTAATAAAAGTATGAATGTAGTAATATTCACATAATCCAAACCATGGTTCAACTCTTGTAGTGGTGGTGGGGCTGAGAGTAGCTTAAGCTGAACTAGTCTTTGCTTCTCCCTTCTTTGCTCTTCTTAATGCACTTTTCAACTGAGTCTATCAAAGATTAAAAAAAATACGGACAATAGTTTATTCCCCTTTCTTATTCGTTAGCAACACATTTCTGGACACAATCATTACTTAAATATTTCATTTTAAGTAATGATTGACATGTGTGCATGCTTTTATCCAGTTTTGGAAACAATACATTAGATTGCCATAAAATATATTTAAGCCAAATTTACTTAGATTATACTCATCCATTAAGAATAATTTCAAGTTACTTGTTATTAACTAAGTACCTCCCAAGCCATAAATTAACAATTACACTAGAAAATAAAATAGATCCTTGGAAGTTTCCACAGAAAATATTAGTTTGTTAAGGCATTAGCGCTCACTAAAGTATCCGACGTCACGCGAAAAGCTCGCTGAAGCGGCAATGGACTAGTCACACACTTAGACGAACAGATGGCAGATGGGCTAGTTTGGTTCTGGAGTGGAGGCCACTCGCAGAAAGAACGAAGTGTTGATTGACCGTTCATCAAAAATGAGCTTTTAATCATCCCCCCAACGTTCTAGAATATTAATATAATGTAGATTGAACAAACTACTATATACAGTATAACTGCTGTGATCTTAGCTCGAGTACCTACCGCTCTGCTGACTTCAGTTGTACAAATGTTGTGATATCACAAGCGGTTTTCATGAGTATGCACGTGCAATATGTACAACAAACAAACTCCTTTCCTTAACTTAACAAATCCCATAATTAAGTTTAGTCCACTATAATTTAATTTCTTCAATTATGGCGCCGTTCGTACGAGAGCTTTTAAAATAAAACATAAAGTCATCCATTCATGCCGTCGTATGAACAGATGTATGGGCGCCAATATATTCCATTTCAACGCTTTTTTACGAACGGGGCCTAACGTTTATAATAACTGAGTTATACCCAACTATTTCTACTCTCCTAAATCTGGACTAAGGCTATTCATCTTTAATCAGAAAGGGGTCTGCTCTTTGTAATAAAATTATTATAGTCAGTCAATTCCAATAGCTAATATCCCAATTATATTTGAGACGGGTTCAGGTTGCCAATTTGCGATTACGTAAGTTATAAGCACTTTCCGTCTAACATTATCATAAGCATCTACGGATCCACTGACATGAGCTAATACGAGCGGGATAGTTTGATTAAATAGTTCTATTCAATACGATGTTCATTTTTGACCATAATTGATGTATTGTAAAACCCCTGGAAGATTAATCTTCATTCATCGACCCCGTGATTTTTTTTATAGTGAAATGGATTAGCGAGCCGGTGAAGCATTTTTTTTACTACCGACGGCCATTAACATTGTATAGATATTATGCAGAAACTCACAAACCGCACGAAACGCGATAACATAGCTGTGTCCTTATATGTAATTTATATATTTGAAGAATGAACATTGAACATACTTTGTATAACCGACACGTACAAACACCCTTTTATAAACATAATAAGTTTCAGATTAATCCATTCAATTATTTGGTATAACTCATAACATATTAGGATGTGGTCCAACGGTTATAATCCTGTTGTTATTAGTTATATATTGGATTTAACGCTCGATTTGTGCTCGTTCATACAAGTACAATGAGGGGCGACGGATGTTAAACGCACTGCCGAGTAGGCACGTGAAATCAATAACAGCTCACCTATGATACATATGAACGTGGTAAGGGCAAGACGTGTTACATGTGATAAAGACGTATGTCGAGGGTTCTTGATTTACTTACAAAGGATCCTTTGATTGACTTGATAAAAAAAAGTCTTTGTCTTGGACACAGTTGCCAAAGTCCCTATACGTTGTAACCTACACGTTAATTTAGCCCGTATTTATTGCATAGCGGGTAGCCGGTGACCCATTCGGGGAGGAGGACATTGCATAGGCAAAGTTAGTATGTGGATGTTTATGGGCGTCGGTAGTCGTAAAATGGCTCCGATTTCTCGTTTGCCTACTTATTCTATTAAAAAAATATCAATTATATATTGTTCTTTCTTTACATAGATAATTAGCTGGGTGTGAAGAAGCAGATGTATATGAAAGCTGTGTAGATGTAAGCTATACTTCGCTGCGTACCTCTGCCGCGGTATCCAATGTTCTTAGGAACAGGGGTAGCTACAATTGACATTATTTAAGCGCTTTATAACTGTATTTAGTCTTCAGTCACTGTATATTTGCTATCATAGTTGAAAGATTAAGTCGAATTCCCCGTGAACGCTATAGCAAAACTCCTGTAGAGTCTCATCAGTTTGCACGATTCAGGTTCTCTGCATGGACGCTTTACAAGAATAAGATGAATTTCATCTGTTAACACAAGGTACTATATAAATATAAATTGATACAAATCTTCTTATCTTTGCTCCTAATTCGTTAATGTGATAGTTTAATAATCTTAAAAAAAAACATTAAACTTTTTATAAGAATATTAAAAAAACAATAAACCGCACTGCTAACTAATAAGATAACAACAAGCTCAGTTTTGTTCTATTCAGTTAAATAGTTGGATACAACTCAGTGTATAATACAAACCGACCGCTGTTTTCTGTTCATTTCATTTTTAATTATTAGTATAAAGGTGATTTTTTTGTCCCTTTAATTGTATGGGTATCTCATATTGTATGGGTATCTCATATTGTATGGGTATCTCATATTGTATGCGAAAAATACTTCAGTGCGTACAGTGTCGTGTAAGAACACTTAAGCTGCTAAGACCAATCTGACGATACCTTAATTGTATTAATCCATTCAATGGTTCTGGAAGTATGGGGTAATAAAGAATATTGTATACATATGTATGTTCACCTACAAGATACGCGCGTAAAACACAACCCTAACTTTGCAGAGAAAAAAAAGTAAGCGGCGCTTGCAAACCAGTACTTGGTGGTTAACGCCAAACAAACGTTGTAAAGCCCTCGGCGTGGAGGAAAATACTAAAATCGTTTGAATCTGTACCGATGAACGTCTATTACAACTTCCGCCTCATGCATAACTTTCCCTCAAAATTATGTTCATTAGTAGGGAGTCCCCTGTTGCATGTCGGAAACGAGACACACAGTTACTTTGTAATACTTTTCTTTGTAAAATGAAACACTAAAGAAAGAGAAAGTGCGATCGTTACGATTGTCCAAAGCAAATTTTAAAACGTAAATAAAGGTATTTTTCCGTTCCTGTTTCTTTTATTTTTTCCTCCTCTCGGAATACAAATCACTAGTGTACACTTGAATACAATTTTTTGACTCGTTTTTATAGTTATTATACGAGAGTCTGCTCTTTAGCACTCTCTTCCTATAAAAAGGGTGTAAAGATCCCCTCGGTTCAATTGGCTTTGCCTGGGTTCACCCCATGCTACTAAGACCCACCGCCACGACAAGGCTTGAACCATGGTGGAGATGCACTCAACTTAACTTCACCTATCTTAACACAGAACCTGCACACTCAGATCACTTAAGAATGTAACAACTACTTCACCACTCATTGAAGTGAAGATTTGACTTTTTATAGTTTAGTCTATCTGACGGCTGTAAGGCAGAAAATAACATGGCGATGCTAAGAGAGCGTGGTAAATAATATACACAGCATTTCCACTACATAATTATTTTCCTTGTGATCCAGTAGTGAGCATGTTTAACCACATTTGTCATTATCCTGTTTCCAGACCCGGGTCTAATATATTTTTTGGGGTCTTTTCAATAATTAATAATAGTCCGATGTCAGGAAGTAGGCGGTGTTACACCCGCCCACTTCAAAGGACTCGCTAAGTCGTCAGTCATGCGCCTGATTTCTCTCCTGGCGTGTCGAATTGCCGTCGCATCGGAATAGGAAAGTGAGGGAATAGATAGTACACCTGTGCGTACGGGCATACTTGTGCACTATAGTTTATCCTGCTCAGTTGGCTAGTCTTTATAGTGAGGGCTGCTTGATTTATAGAGATTAGCGGAAAGTCAGCTAGGACGAAATTATTGTTTTATTACATAATATAACAAACGTATATTATGTGGGAATCGTCGACATCCTATTGCTTTCTATAGCCGTAATTGTATGCGTAGTAATAATGAATTGATTTAACACACGTTATAAATATTATAATCGGATATATATCAGTGGAATGATATAAAACGATATAAAAATACCACTATAATATATATAGGAACTGAACTGTAATTGCTACGGCCATATAAGCTATGAAAAACTTGCACAGAACAGCTGCAACTTTCCTAAGCAGAACAAAACCACAGTCACTTACATTTTATTATTCTGTTTTGCGACGGTCGGCAGGCTAATTTTGTAACCTGGCAACTAGTCTGTGTGTTACGCCATAGATCGAAGGTTCGACCAATCCTAGGTAATTGATGTCTGTTATATATTATATGTGTTTCTATAATGACTACTAGAGTCGCAATCTATACATCACTAGCGCTTATTTAACTACATTATAAGAAGCACTTGTGCAAGTAACAGCTAAAGTGCTAAAGGTACGAGGCACGGTGCAGTCTGTTCCATCGCCCACAAAGCGGCGCAGTACGTCGTTGACTTGCATTGTCCGTCTTCGCCGAATGTACATTACATTACATTCGTAAATTGTAGTCGTGCTGTAAGCTTGAAAAAGTTTCGTTGGAGCGTAATTATTTAAGTCCGACTGGAGTCTCGCTTTCGCACGAAGTTTCTAAGTCTTCTTAATAGTTGAGATAATTGTCAACACACTTTTTCTAAAAAAAAAAAGAGAAGGCAAAGTTTTTTTCAAAGGAAGTGGTGAGAACACCTTACAGCATGAGACTATCGACACTCATATACATACGTAATATCTAATTCAGCGTTGCCCTCCGTCCTTCAATGCCACAGAACCTTTAGGCTCGCACCAAACGCGGCAATGTAGTCGTCATCTAATTTTAGACGGCAATAGATTAAAAGCTATAAAAAGAGATAGATTTATTGAACGAATTCTAGGTGTCAGTAAGCGAAACATGCTGGATATGATGTGCGAGTAAATGCAAAGAGAATGTAATACTAGTAATTAAACGAGGACGTCACTATTGTTTAACATATTATTAAGGCTTTTCATATTTCAGAGTTTCCAGCCAGATTCAGCCACTATTGGGCCGTTATCAGTCCGTCTACCAAGTATATAATGATATCTTTATAAGGTCATGCCCTTGCATCAACAAATGGCAATTTTTTCTCTCTTTGGTCCCCTCTTCTTGTAAGAGGGTTACAAAGAGCGTCTCCTCCTTCTGCTCTTAGTTACTTCTCCTTATAGAAGGCTCAAGGTGTCTCGACTCACCCCAGGCTACTGAGCCCCACCGCCACGACAAGACTGGAACCATCTGTGGAGGTCGCGTCGATCCCTTAGTGGGTTGACTAGTCGTCGAGGTGCCCTGATAATTTGTAGTCCCGGGCACCTCTCCTAAGGTGGCTCGGATGGTACTTGTGGTGGTTTTTGTGGGTATTTGACACTATAATATACCGCGAGCACCACACACCACTGGAACACGCCCAGCGCCAGTGAAGGCTCGTAAACGCGTTTCCTCGCGTCAAAAATAAAAAAAATGGTGGTGCTTCTCGTTTACGTAACATCGGCATTTGCAGCTATGGATATATATGGGTGTCGACAATCACTTAATGGCGCCAACTGATCGTTGGCCCCTCTATACTTTTTTTGACATAAGTAGTGTTGATAATTATCTAAGCGAGGTGGCTAGTGATGAAAACGAATTATATCTTTTCATCTTGCGTAGGCATATTTGAAGTTTATCATTATTAAAATTTATCATTGATTGAATGATTGCGTTAACGTAAAACAAATGCTGGGAGTGAGTGCCCTCAATCCACCCATCCAACCACCACATTGACAAAAAAAACTGTAACATTGCGATATATAGCAATGTAGGACATTTTAGAACAGTTAAAAACGAAATAGCTCACGAATTTCATCTTCAGGCGCTCGGCGAGGAGTGAGCGAAACTTCCACTCAAATTGCACTTTGTATTAAATTACGTACGAATATAACCGACAGTCGGTGAAGAATGCTCAGGGTAAGTAAATGCGGCAGCGGCATGAGGAGTAACGCGAATACACATTTCCGCTGCTTACTTTCCTGCGTGTTTCCTTGCTCACTTCTGTTACGGTTTTTTCTTGGGCCTTCCCGTCGAGCCATTCACTTGGGATGCGCATTACTGTACACTTCACGGATTTTTTCGCGGTGTCAAGGCGGGATCGCGAGACTCAAATATTGAAAATTCCATATATAGAACGGGTCAATTTTACACCATACGTATGGTATGGTGTAATATTGACCCACACGGGGTGTACAATATTAATATCATGAGTGTGAAAAGAGTCAATAAAATACAAAAACGATTTAAATTAACTTCATGGTCAGTTGAATGATGATATCTGATAGGTGTAATTTATAAGTACCTGATTTTATTACTACAAATCTCTGAATTTGCAATTTCATTTTTATGAAAATACACTTTTAAAGATCATAAAAGTGGATATTTCATGTTGATCCATTAAGCTCGGCAGTTCATCAGCAGCTCAACCGGAAGTAATTACTTCAAGATTGCTGTTTGAGGTAGCTGCAGAGGCGCGACAACGAAACGGGCAATGTTATAAAATATTCTCTTAACATCTTCTTACAAAGAAATTTTAAACAGATTAGGATAATTTCGTGTAGTATCATTGCAACTATCATTGTATATATTTTCATCTATTTTTTTACACTTTCACCCTAAGCCGTGGATCTTAATCCTATGAATATTAACAGGCTGACTGGTGAGACATTTACATCACTCAAAGACGTGAAATATCATAGTTGGTATACCTAAAAAATATGTAAAGTAACTTAAGAAATCTCGAAGGAACTAATCTCATGTCATGGTCACCATCACCACAGGTGTTCGGTGTAGTCTTTTCACAATCGATGACGCGTCTGCCCACTTATCAATGGCCCGAGCTTCATTGCAAATATTATATAAACACATTCCTTTCTTAGATTTTTGGTAGGAAAGTTATTTATTTTATAACATGATTTAGAGGCCTTTTATAAGAGTTTATGCCATGCTGTGCAGCAGCTTAATTGGGCCGGCATGGCCTAGTCACAATCCAATTTTTCTAACAATAAAAATGTAATATCATATAATTTTATATATTAGCATATAATATAGTATGTATGATATAATAGGTATAATATAAGCGTCTTCAGTATTTCTCACGGCTTGTCAGAGATTTTTTATTTCTTCTAGAATTTCAGAAGGTGATAAAATGATTCAAAACACACACGTAACAACAACAAACACACACACACTTTATTTTTGAGACGCATGATTGTAATAAAGTGTGAAGTTTAATAATTAATTACAACATTAATCCAATGTTTTGAGTATACGAATTGGGTGGAAAACTAAATAGTGCCTTTATCAGTTGCAGTTAATACCCACGTGTCGCTAGCGGTGCAAGTGTTAAGCGTTGTCAAGTTCCAACGCGACGGAAAAATTGATCTTCAACACTTCACGGAAATAAGCTCTCCTTTTAAATATAATAATAATATAAAATATAACGGAAATAAGCGCTTTTTTTATTGAATGAAACATGAATTAGAACAGATACATTCCAAATTTTATATCCGCTGTATAATATTGCTATTTTAAAGTATTTGCTTGCCTTAGGATATAAAATTGTATACGCGTGGAGAAATATAATATTAAAGTGATTTTTCTTCAACATCCAAAGTTCCTTGTATACCCGACGCATGTACAAATTACTCTCAGGTACATCTGCTACGCGATCGATTTGTTTAGTCATTTTTCTGCATCTAGGTAGCATAATTACGTTCACCTCGACGATCACAGTATCATCGACATATATCAAAGATGGCGATTGCAATAAAGCTCGGGGCGGTACTTCCCCGCCTCTGTGATTGACACCGTTCTTGGCTTGAATGAACTGTACGGGTTTATCAATGAATTCCTAATGAATTTTCTATCACAGATTCCTAGATATGCGACGTTCTGAATTAATTATTAATATCATAGTAGTTAGTATGTTACTTGTTAAAATAAAACTGCATTTACGGTTTTTTCAAGATTTGTTTATTTATTTAACTCCACTCGTGACCATGGTTGCTGTAAGGCTTCTGAAAACTGGTTTTATTATAATAATTATTATTAATTACTTAATATATGACATAACAAAGGCGTGAACATCTCTGCGCAGAGGAGCTGGGTCGTATATTGTCACCGCACCGCCGCGCGCCACATAATGTGCTTGTAACTCTCTGTGCATCTGCTCTAATGCCTCTCTAGAGATTGTCAATGAAGTTTAGTAATCCAGTAGCTGCAAGCTTCAAAACAGGTCTATAAAGATAGTCGCTGATGTGTGACAAAATAAATTGCGATATTTTACGTATACTCATATTAAATATTATCTTTTCATTATCATCATTATTAACAACACTCATCAATTCGCTTCTGGCTAGTGCTCTTTTAGTGAACGCCGATACGAATACTTATCCCTTCTTTACTTTATACTAGCGATCCGCCCTGGCTTCGTCCTAGGTTCACATAGGCCAAATTGCTTGTCACTGTTTGTTTGTTATCATAGTTGAAATCTTAAGTCAAAATGCCCGGGAACGCTATCTTTTGTGGAGGACTGGTAGAAAAAACTTTTGTGGAAACTCATCAGTTTGCACGGTTCAGGTTCTCTGAGTGGACGATTTAAGATAAACATACATATCCACTGTTAGAACAAGGGCACTATATAAGTATGAATTGATACAAATCTTGTGGTTTTGTTCCTAATTTGGTAATGTGACAGTTTAAAAAAAGGAAAAATGAATTTAAGAATTTTAAAAGTTCATTAAACTTTTTAAAAAATATAAAAGAAATAAAAAACTCGACTGCTAACTACAAAAGAGCTGACTGAAAACAACAAGCTCAGTTTTGTTCTTTACAGTTAAATAGTTGGGTACAACTCAGTCAATACAACCCGACTGGTCATTTATTTTTTATTTTTATACTAAAGTTAATGATAATCATGGTGTAATTTTCAGATTTTTTTGTGCTTTAATTCTCATATTCTTGTTGTATGCGATGTATACCTCACCGCGTACAGAGTCGTGTAAGAATACATTAGTTGCTAAGACCAATCTGACGATAAGTTATTGTATTCATCCAAGCAGTGGTCCTAGAGATATGGGTAATAAAGAACATTGTATACATATGTATCTTTAACTACAAGATCACGCGTAAAACAACCCCTCCTTTGCTGAGAAAAAAAGTGAGTGGCGGTTACAAACGTTGTGAGGCCCTCGGCGTAACGCTGAACGGCTGTTACAGCTTCCGTCTCATGCATACATTTCTTTTCAAAATTATGTTTATTCTTAAGGAAAGAACACACACACACACAGTTACTTTGTTTGTATTTGCAACATAAAATACTAAGGAAAAGAAAGTGCGATCGTAACGATTGTTCAAAGCAAATTTTAAAACAAAATAACCTAAATGTAAATAAAGTTATTTTGTTAGCAGCAGAGCTTGTTTCAGTTTTTCCGTTTCTGTTTCTTTTATTTTTTTCCTCCTCTCGGAATATAATTCACTATATTTTGTGGGTTTGGCGGATGTGTTGTGTGTACTTTTTTTTCTTCCGCCAGATGTAAAACACGTTTGTATGCATTTTTTATACTCGTTTTTATACTTACGTTATGCTCATTCTAACTGTATGAGATATCTTTTATTATTAGTTTAGATAAGTTGTTATGTTGTTCTGTTATTAGTCTGTAATATAAACCACAAATGTAATATGATTATGTGTATATAAAAACTTTTTACCTGACTGTGCAACGCAAAAGAGAGACGTGTTTAAAGCTGTGTAAGAATGTTCGTTTGTTCTTTTGAGGCACTAAACTCGCGGTTTGATACTTTAAACGAATCGCGTTGATCTTGCGAGTGTCAACGAAGAAAAGATAATGTTCAAAATTCAATATGGCGACCATTACACGCCATGTTATAAAAAGTAGAATAATTAAAATCGACGAATACTGTAATGTGGAAACCCCCTCCCCCACCGTAGAAAGGCTATTTTAAAATAGTAATTGAGTAACTTAGGAGGTTTATTTTATAAATTTTTAATTCAAGTAGGCTTTTAGTGTTTAGGCCGATTAAAACATTGCTTCACAAAAAAAAAACTATTTTCTCAATATCGGATACACTAGATATATAAAATACTGTCAAGAATAAGTAGCTATTCTATAAACCTAACTTAAAAATATGAAATTAAAAAATACAAAATTACCCCGCTGCTTATAACATTAGGTACACGTGAAAAAAACTTTTTCCCTTGATGTACGTGTAACATTTTAAGGAGTCGGATTCCCATGGTACCGGCCTATAGGTAACAAATTCTGTGTCATGTTTCGTGCGGTATGTGAGTGGCGCATGACCAATGTTGGGGGTTTGGGGGGGGGGGGCGACTCATCGGCATAGGAATTATGCTGATGTCCATGTACGTCGGTAGTAGTACAACGGTACCAATTACTCGTTCGTCTCCGTATAAAATAAAAAAAAAAGTGTTTTTCATTAACTGTTTTATAAGTTTTTTTCACACCAGGTGTAAATATTAAGTCATGTTTATAAGAAAAAATCGTATGTTCAGCAAACTATAGAAAAAATATAGGAATAAAATACTGAGAAGTAAAGTAGTCTAGCACAAAATCAGGAATGCGCTTTACTTGCAGCATAAAACTGGCTGACGTTTCACAACATGAATACAGACTGATTAAATAATCACTCGACAGTCTGTCACAACCACATCCAGACTCATCTCATGAGTTTTATAGATTCATTGGAGCTGTATTGTTGTTAGCGCTAGCATGAGAAATTAAAAAATATATTTTATCTTCTATAAAAAAATAGATTGACTTATATAGTCTTGTATGTGCTGAACAGGGTTACCCTGATACGTCCTACAGCATGTAAAAAATAATACATTCGTAATAAAGGGGACAATATGTATTATATATGTGCTAAAATTGTTTCTTTTCTAATCAAGATTTCAATGAGAAAGGCGATCAGCTTACCTTATGAAATAATACACCCATCAGAACCTAAGCGTGGCGTTTGCATTCATGCATAATTAAATGCATAGTAAACAAATATTGTTCACTATGCACTGCAAGTATATATAATGTGAGCCGTACGTTAAATATTCTAAGTTAGTGAAGCTGCCGCTAACGTGTCTCAGGGGAGGACATACATCAGAGCCGGGACGACGGACAGACGAGCATCTATCTCACTTAATGAATTCACTAACCTCGCACTCAAACTTGTTTTCAATGGCGAAGATGTCGCCATGAATAAAATAGATACTAGGAACACCTGCGTGAAGAGTTTAAAAGAAGTTGTTTATTGAAATGAAGCCTTTTTGGTTGGGTAGTGTGAGAGTACATCCCACGTTAAATTCCTGGGTTTTTTAATAGTGTAGGAGGAGAAACGAGCAATCAGTGTATTTCAATGACTACCGATACCTATGAACTTGAGCATAAATATGCCGATGCGTTGCCCTCTCACCTTCCGCTTGACATATATACTCACCGGCTGCTTCGGTAGGTACCTGTACCGGAGGGGACTCAGAGAGCCCAGTACTATCTGCCACTCTTTTGGTACCGTTGAGAATACGGCCCAGCCTCTAGAAGTATGTCCTGCGTGGTCTCGGCAGCGTCATGCTCTGTAGGGAGGACCTCACACTAGTGAGTCTCGTCCATTCGGCGCTCGAGAGTGATGAGTCCTGGACGGCGGAGGTCTCTTTTTTGTGAGCACGTGATGTCTTGCAAGGAGACAACGGAACATATCCAACAAGAAGCGGTTGCCAAATGTCGGGTAGGAGCTCGTAGGTGCATTTGCAGCGCCTTCTAGAGTAAAATTTTCATAGCCCAGATTGGCACCTACCTACCTGATACCTGGCCATGACATGTTGGGGACGCTCTAATATTCAGAGTGGTCCTTTTTGTGAAGAAGACTGGTCCCACATGGGATTGGCCAGTCGCCCGGGTGTCCTGTCGCTGATAGATCCGGGCCACCTCATCCCAGCAGCCGAAGGCTGTCGCAGTGGTTTTTACACACACACCCTTCAGGCTTACCTGGGGTCAGTTGGATGTTACATAAAGGCATTTTCTCTGCGTAAAAAAAATAAATAAAAAAAAAGATGGAAGACTAACACTGACATATAATGAAACCGCCGTAAAATGACAATTATGGTGTTGCCTCGTGTGGTTTGTAGGTAGCCATTACATGATTGGAGAGGGAAAGAGGAAAGGAAGGTAAGAATCAAAAGGCTCGGACGGCGTATTTGTACCCATAAAGAATTTTCAAAAGCCATAACCGTTTGGAGTCTAAAGTCTTCGTAACACTGGTGTTAGTGTAAAGAGAATACTCAATGTGGATGAAACAAGAAAATCACGTAACGATTGTGGAGGACGGTTCACTCTTTGCACCTCATTTGCAAGCTTTCTTGAAGCTACAAATGCCGTCGTAGCAATTTATACTACTCTAGGAAGGGGTAGTGTCATGCTACATAGGACGAGGTAGCGTCGTGAATGGTGCATGACTCTACATCCTCCTATGCGACAGAGTACCCCTCGCTCACTTGGTACCGTCGTAAAGTGACTGCGTCGCTGTTATGTTTCGTGTGATCTGTGAGTAGACGGTGGCCCATTGGGGGGGGGGGCGATTGGAGAGCACCACATCTGCGTAATATTCATGCGAATGGCCATGGGCATCGGTAAACATCGAAATGCTTAATTTTAAGCAAAAAGCTAAACCGCCTAAAGTGTAGCTGAAGCAAAAAAAGGTATTGCCGTGCGGCATTTCATCTGAATTGGGCAGGCGCGATGTAGGCACCTCTCGCTCATACGTCCTCAACGAAAAATTACAGCTGTGCTGTCGCATTTCGTGCAGTTCCTGAATCGTCAGTGGCCCATTCGAGGGGAGGAGGAATGTAGAGCAACGCATCTGCATGATAAGAATATTTCGGATGCATATAGGCTTCGGTACTCATAAAGGCTCCAATATTTTCTTCTCCCCCCGACACTACGAAACACCTTCTACTCTTATGACACACCACTCTGTATTTTTCCACGTCCATTTCAGTTAAATCACGGTATATACACCGTGAAGAACTGAACATGGTCTGAACTGAGCTTTTAAACCCTTTGACACTTTGTACGCTTCACGTGGCTCAAATGAAAAATACCTCTCAAACAACCTTTAATAATTTTTGCCGTCCATTCACATGTATTTTCATGTCATCGTTTTGTTTTCAGACGGTAACTTTCTCTTATTGGTACATTACAGTTTATTAAAAGTATACTTTTCAGATTGTAAGTAAGGTACGCATTTTTTTTTTTGTTAAGGAGACAAACGTGTGTTTGGATCCATTAACTTGTTCCTCCGAGTGTGTGACCAGTCTTTTGAGACTTAAGCGAGCTTATTCTCCGCGTTATATCGGAAACTTCAGTCTTCTGCCTTATGACTTCGTCTCGAATTTTATCCGTCCAAGAGACACCCATCGTAGCACGTTCAATAGCCCGTTGAACTACTGCAAAATTGTGGACCAGTCTTAAATTAAGACGCAATGTTTCGTCCCCATAGGTCATCATGGGGAGAACGCTTTGGTCGAAGAGCTTCAAGCTCTGCGGCATAGGCGACGTGAGAATGTGACGAAGCTTTTTTTTAGTGACTAAGGGGAATGCAATTACGCACGATGCTTGGGAGTCCGAGTAGACCCCGAGAACTATGTTGGACTCGGCAATTGGGTAGCAATACCAAGTAAGGCCCTACGGGAGCCTTCAGCCGCTACTAAAGGAGGGTCCCGGACCTGCAGGTAACAAGGCCGCTAAAGCGACAGGCTGGCCTCGGCGAAAAGGCCAGACTGCACCTCCTCGAGGACTCTCCGGCTATGCGATGACAGTCTCCATGACGTGTCTTGATGAAGTGGACGGGTTCAGATCCCGACCCGATACGGAACATTGGGGTACTACTGAAGGCGCTACAGATAGCACCTTCTTCGTTACCCCATTCGTCGTCGACAGGGGGAGGTTGCTGCCCAGTATCGCTACGATAATGCTCGAGTTTGATAAATTCCCTCCGACAACTGATATCAGATCGTGACGCGGCGCCGCTCATCTCGGGCACACCTCGAGGGTGTGCTAGGCCGAGTCTACCGCCGCGTCACAATCGTGGCAACGTTTCGTCGGCTCTCGGTGGGCCGTCCTAGACAGATACTCACCGAAGCAAACATGCCCGGTGAGCACCTGCGTCAGATGGAAGGTGAGGGGCGCATCCACCTCTCGAGGACTGGGCGCAAGGCAGTCGTTACCTCGCTACCTTACGGATCGCACCGCGCCAGGTCCTTCCCCCTCCTCTGCATTAAAGACACATGCCCTAATCGGCGGACCCGCAGGATCTCGTTATGCGTGGAGTTCAGGCCCTCCCACCCGCGACATAGGAGTAGCTCTCGGCAAGAACCTCCACCACGAGTTCCCACGGGGCATCGCCGTCAAGGGCTGAAGCTGCACGATACTGAAACGGTACCTCACTGCGACGATGGGCCTTATTTCTCGCAGTGAGACGATCCGCCCTAACTGGAGCACCGTACGTCGCCATACTTCGACAGACACCGGAGTACAGCTGCCTGCAGACGGCGATGTGTCCTAGGAGTTTCGGGAATTGACCTGGCCACAGGTAGCGGTTGAGAACTTCCCAGAGGCTATCCCCGAGGTGCACGAGAGAGACCGCCAGCACTCTCCTGTGCACCCCGTCTGGACACAGTGCCCCCTTTTTACTCTGGAGACGAGTCATAATCGCTTTCATTTCAGCCTCCGTGGCGGGTGGGTAAACACCCTTATCCTGGTCCAACATCTGACGAGCCATCGTGGGGCTCATTTAGCTCACGGGTGTGTCAGGAAATAATTCACCGGCGTTCCTCCCCAGTAGGTCCGGCTGGAGCATCTCCATGATGGGGGCCGTCTGGGCGCGGATCAAGATCCGCGCCCATTTGTACGGTCGACCACAGGAATCCATCTCGATATTCCTTACTAGCTTCAGCTGGGCCTCCTCCTTGGCTTGGCAAATGGCCTGCTGCAGCATCTTCACCTCCTCCACGTAAATCCTGCGCAGCCTGTCGTCCCTGTCAACGTTCTGGGGCCATCTCTGGTTGCTCCGGGCGTACTGCCTATGGCCAGTCAGGGCGGCATGGCCAGTCTACACACCACAGTGAATGCGTCGCAGAGCCGACCAGCAGCTTCGTCCACCCTTAACTCCGACAGCAGTGGGAGACCCCAACAGCTTTGCCCCCTAGATCACGTCGACGTTGACATCGGACGAACGGAGGCCGGAGACACCCCGAACCGTATGTAACGTTGGTCCATGCAAGTGCATGCGATGGCCGGCGTGGCGAAAGTGACGTCCACCACGGAAACTCCGGACCACTGCACGCACTTCTGGACTGTCCATATGTTCAGGAGGGACAGTCCTGTAGCCACCGCCCACTTCTCCTTTCGGTTTCGCGACCGGGTTACCCCGTGGACTTGGCATTAAGGTCCCCGAGCACAAACACCTGGAGGGGGCGCTAGATGCCCCACCAATGACCCCAGAACTTAGAGAAACTGTTCTAGGTCCGCCAGATTGCGGTTCAGAGTGAAACAAACCCCTAGGAACGCAACTTCTCCCCGAACCGTCACCACGTACCCGCGGCCCCTCGCTTTGAATATTTGGGGGGGTCTCCAGGCCACATAACGATCGCCACCGAGCCGTGGGTGTCCCCAGCCCAGCTCGGGCTGGAGGGGACGGCGTACGGCTCCGTTACGATAGCGGCGTCCATCACCCACTCCACCATCGACTGCAAGAAAAAGGGCGCTGGGATCTGGCGGAGTGGTTGACGTTCGCCTGGAGAACGCTGAGATGCCTAGTCATTATGCCATCTCCACGCGGACGTTGTCTTCGAGGGGAACTATCCCTCGCTGGACGGGGGGCTTACAAAACCTGCCCCCATCGCGTGACCCGCCGGTCCGCGCACACCGCTCGGTGGCGGACCACCCACCGGCCTTGTGGCCTGACTGACCGCTGTATGTGCTGTGGTCAGTGCCACCAGGGCACGTACTGGACACGTGCCCCATCCCCAGGCAACGGTAGCAGTGCCTGGGGCGCGCCAGCAGGAGGTGTACCGTGACGCAGCACTACCCCACCGTTACGCTCCCAGCATCTAGCAGCTTCTTCACCGCTGTCGCTGGGAGTTCGATATGGTCCAATCCCGAGCCGAATTACCCCGTGCGGTAATAGCACAAGGAGTTCCGGCCCGGGTTGCAGCCCCCTCCTTTGCTACCGCAGTCGCAAGACGCTCAGCGGTGACCGCGTTGTGACGAAGCTTCCGGAATGCTGCCCAACCCAACTGAATACTCGGCTTCCTTCTCGAAGTTAAGAATCTAAAGAAAAAAAATAACTTTTTTTGTCGAACTTGGACAAGATAAAGGTCATGCTCAACGAACACATTCTCCCTAGGCCGGTCAAAGTCGATGGTTCTTTTCTCGAAGTCGTAGACGAGTACTTCTACCTCGGGCAACTATTGGAATTAGGTAGACATAAATTCTAGAAAGTACCACTTGATAGTAAGAATTTCACAATAGGAGCAGTTCAGTGTCATATTCATGTATGCACGCACACACACGCCACACGCATGGATGCACGCGCACACGTAGCGACATCGAAGGAACACGTTCCTTTTATAAAATCTCACCCAATAGGCGAAAATCGTTAAAATTACTACACCACCCATTAAAGTGAAGGTTTGGCTTTTTATAGCTTAGCCTATCGGACGCATACCCCATTCCACTCGGCTCTAAGACAGAAAAGACCATTGATAGGAGACCAAAAGGCATTGATAGGAGAGCGTGACAAATGACATACGCAGCATTTCCACTACATAGTTTGCCTCGTAATCTAGTAGTAAGCATGTACAACCATATTTGTCATGATCCGGTTTCAAGCCATGGGCCTAATCATATATTTTTTGGGATTTTTCAATTCTCAATAACACTTCGATGTCAGGAAGTGGGCGGTATTACACCCCAATCAGTGCTTCGAAGTGCTCGCTAAGTTGTCGGTCTTGCGCTTGATTCTCACTCCGGACATGTCCAATTGCCGTTCCATCGGAATAGGATAATGAGAGAATAGATAGTACACCTGTGCGTACGGGAATAATTGTGTCCTGTTTAGTTGGCTAGTCTTTTAAACGCTAGGAATATTGCAATCAGACACAATGGACGTGGAAAAATGTAAAGCTATTTACAAATACATGTATATGTAGTAACTGAACTGTAGTTGTTACGGCTATCGGAGCTGTGAACAACTTGCAAGGCATAGCAGAAATTTTCGTAAGCAGAACAAAACGACAGTCACTTTCATTTTCTTATTCCGTTTTTCGACAGTCGTCCAGTCTTTGGCGTTGGACCCGTGATCTTTGTACGATCACGGGTCCGACCCCGCATGTTTATACATGTAATTGTAATGGCGTACTAAAAATCTTAGATATATACAATTTCCATATTATCAAAAGTTATAAATAAATATTTTACCGTAATCTAGTACCTGTACCACAAATCCTTACAGTACTTAGCACAGGACTAGGCTATCGTGATGTGATAAGTCCATAGATACAATTATTATTATTATCTTCTTTTTTTCTCGGCTTTCACCGGCGTACCGATGTGCACAAGCCTAAGCCAAGTGGCATATCAGATGGATAAAATTTTTAATGTTATATGGAATGAGTGGTTAGTACCGATGAGGCAATTAATTCCTAGTTTATTTGCAAAAAAAATCTCACTATTCGGGAAGTGTTTAAAATAACTGCTTTCTGGTGAAAGTGATACGTGTTAGGTGATACCTGTAGAGTTTTAAATGATTGGTGTAATTGTATCGGTATAACACCGTAGAGGATATTACTATTGGTACTGTTATTACTTTTCGCAGATGCCAGAGACGAGTGCTTTCATTTTTTCATTCTATGTATTTTGTAAGTTTTTCAGATATGGTACTTTGGAGGTTATAAGTATCAGGGACTTCTATGTCAATTATGTATCCTGTATTATTTGATTTATTTATTAGAGTAGTATCAAGTCTGTTATTGTGGATAGTTCGATCGGTGAGGATTGTTCTGTAGAGTTTGGTCATAATGTTTTCTAACACATTACGAGGCTTGTATTTATAGTAGGGTTTCAAGGCGGTAATGCTGTGATATTGTTGAGCTAGTTTCTGGTGAATTATGTTAGCAACTTGGTCATGTCTATGTTTGTAGTCAGTTTGAACTATTATTTAAATATTGCTTTGCATGCACTTGTAATGTGTTGAATAGTTTCTTGGGAGCTGTTGCATTTTCTACAGGTATCGTTATTCAATGCTTTAGTTACATGCCGTTGGTAGTTTTTGGTCTCTATTACTTGATATTTTATCGCTATCATAAAGCCTTTAGTGTCGGGGAATAGTTCTCCACGGCTTAGCCATGCGTTTGACGCTTCTTAGCCGATGTTAGGGTGGCATAAGTCAAGGCGGTGTCTTTCATGAAGGGCTGTTCTAGTCAATTCGGCGACTTAAGTCTGGTTTTCTACCAAGTTTTCATATTCTGTATTGAGCTATCTTTTAAGTATAGTAGTGTGAATTTATTGTCCTTCCCTCCTCGGTAGCGCTAGTCTTTGTATACGTGATCTCGGGTGGTGCTTGCGATGTTTGGGCAAAGAAGTGTTTATTTTACGTTGTAGAGTTTTTAGGCCAGTTTTACTCCAGTTTATTATACCAAAATAAGTGGCTTAAAGTAAATTTTGTCTGTAAATTGTTGTCCCCAAAAGGTGGTATCCTTACGATACTGAGTTTAATAAGTTTGAAAGTTGATTTAGCCAGGCTAAATCATAGAGGGCTTAAAGAATCGCCTTGAAGGATACCTCTTTGTATTTTAATTGGTTCTGTTACTATAAATGAAGTAGGAGTGGTAACCCCACCATGGTTCATGCATTGTCGTGGCGGTGGGGCACAGTAGCCTAGGGTGATCCGAGACACCTTCGGCGAATCTAATTGTACCGGGGAAGTGTATGCTCTTTGTACCCCTCTTACAAGAAGAGGTGACTAAAGAGCAGGAGGAGGAGACGCTCTTTGTACCCCCCTTATAAAAAGAGAATAAAACCATGAGGCGGCGCTATTGCACACGGGGCAAGGGGCGAGGATGGGAAACTCGCCCCATTGCACTACCCCAAAGTTGATGGGGTTGTCCTGTGGTGCGGACAACCCCATCTGGGTAAGTGGCGTCGGTCCCATAAGGGGCTGACTAGCCTTCAAGGCGCGCTGATGGTTAGCTGCTCCGGGGCACCTCACCAAAGGCGGCACTAATGACAAACGCGGTGGTTTTTGTTTGTATTCGGCACTATAATGTGCCGCGAGCCCCACACACCACTGGACCCCCCACCCAGGGCTAGTGAAGGCGCGTGAACAAAAAAAAAAAGGGTAGGAGTGGTAAGTTTAAGTCGAGTTGTCCAAGCTTTCATGGTGTTTTCCAATAAGTTTATTAATTTTGGGTGTATTTTGTACAATTCTAAGATCTGTACTAGCCACGAGTGGGTAAGAAAGTCATATGCTATCTTATAATCAATACACATGGAGTATAAATCAGTCTTGGTTTTTTGGACATGTTTTTAAATTACAGAATTTATGTTAAATTTTTCTTTACGGCCTTGACCGAACTTACGGCTCCTCTTTTGTTGTTCAAGCAAGATACTGTTATATTCGACGTGCTTATATGTTAATTCGGAAATATAGGCTGTCATAAATTTGTAGGCTGTTTGTAAACATGTTATGGGTCTATATTTTGCTGTGTTGGTAATGCCATTGTAATCTTTTGGTATCATATATGTAGTTCCGGATGTAATATCCACTATATTACGTATTCTGCTAGGATTATTAATAAACTTGTTCAAAAATGTATGGAAGATGAGATATGATCCATGAATATGTGTAAATTTCTTGTACCAATAGTTATGTATATAGTCTGATCCAGTTGTTTAAGTTATTTATAAATTTCTAAATACATCCATGAAAATGTGTTCAAAATTCATTTCCGATGTAGCTATATTTCTAGTCATTTCTGCTGATGAATGAACATAAGTTTAATCCGTTGTTCCCACATCACTGCCCAAAAGTTATGCAAAAAGTTGTTACTATTAATTTACATGTTTCTTGAATATAGTTTTAAGTTCTGTAAAGTTGTTTTTGATTGTTGTTAAATATGATATTTTGTTGTTTCCTAATCGTACATGTCTTGTATCTGTTAAACCGTTCCGATATGAGTGCAAGTTTTTGTTTTAGGGTGTCTAATAATACTAACATTTGTTATTTATGCGTTTGGTTCTTCATGTAGAGAGTGAATACTAAATTGTTGCATTATATTATTCACGTGATTTTCAAGTCTTTTACTCCTAGCCCCATTTACAAAGTATGTTATCGTGCATGTTGTCGTTCGTATATCAGTTATTCTATATTCCAGACGTTTTCGCCACTGGGGTATCCAGTTTTTATAAGTAGCTCGTGTTTGCTATGTTGGCAACGTCATCTCTGGAGGTGGAGTTGGTCCCTTAGGGAGCCCCCTTAGGCACCTTGACGGCTAGTCAGCTGACTAGCCGTCGAGGTGCCCTGATGATTGTTGTTCCAGGGCACCTCACCAAGGGCGGCACTGATGGCACTCGCGGTGTTTTTTGTTGGTATACGGCACAATCATATGCCACGAGTCCCACACACCACTGGACACACACCCACCCAACAAAAAAAGATTTTTTTTTATGATGCAAGAAGGTCGACTAGTTTAAAGGTTAAAGGATATTGAAAAATAAGAACATTTATTAAACGGAGCAATCAATCCACGTTTTAACACCTCCCCGATATCATTTACATATATTATATAATATACATTAACTTTGTCCTCAACAAAATTTCAATAAACGGAAGGGGCGATGGAGTGGTTAGAAAAGTATTTTTCATCTCGTAAAACTATCCGCGTTAGCGATCGATACACGGCTACGTTTTAAACGTTGGTATTTTGATGAGTCCAATCTAAGGAAGTTTGAGTCACCTTGAGTTACATAAGACTTGGCATTAGTTATTATTTTTATTGGTTGAAATATTAATAAATTCGGCTAGGCAGACTTTATGATATCCTAAAAAATATATTTAAATGTCTGTTTCTACACAATGATTTCAAAAACGAATCCGACCTTCCATAAACACCGATGTCGTAAATAAACCAAAGTACTAATGGGGGTCTGGATCTATATATTTGTGACAGCGCATTTCACTAATACCAATGTTGTTTATACCAGAATGTTCGCCAGATTATTCTTGCTTTATATTTTTCTTACCTTTGTCTGGACATGTAACGTTTGTTCTCTTTTACTTACAAACCCAATGTCCAGATGTGTTATGTAAATTATTAACGATATCATTTTACAATATTACGTATATATTTTAGTAAATATAGGATATAGTTTGATGAGTCCTGACGTCAGCGACGGTAATTCATATTTTCCCAAACCTCTCAAATAGCAAACCACAGATGATAAACATTAGTTAAAAGCCTACGTACGCGCCACACTTCACAGCCTACAGATTATGTAACTCGATATTAGCGTGTGATGTGATTTGCGCGCGAAATTTATCACGTCGATGCTTGGTACCGACATTTAATTATATACATCCTGCGAATATTAATCAAGATTCTCACTTCAACTTATTGCAGTTAGAATCTTGATTAATATTCGAAGGATGAGGCGCCAAAACTAAAGCGGCTACTGTTACAGTATTGATTATTAATATTGTCATGAGTCATCCTTATTGAATACATTTTATTACTGATAAGTAATCAGGCTAGACATAGCCGCAAGAGATATAGTTATAGGATGTGAAAGCAAGTATGAATTTCTCCCCGTACCAAATGACTGAACTGGACAGAACCGCATCTCTTCCTGGGAGACATAACACAGTCATAAATAAATCAATAAATAAATTTACATTTTGGTAAAACTAATTAACTTTAATAATTCTTGGTCATGCGGTGTGAAGTTGTATATTGTTTTTTTCTAGCATAGGGAGAGAAATGAATAATCGAATATTTTTTTTGATAAGTACCAATAAATTATATAAAAAAAAATTACTATGATCATTGTTTCTTTACCTAAGTCCTCCATGAAGCGTGAAATAATATTTTGTTTTTGTTTTATATATACATATATAAATATACATATATATACATATATATATATATATATATATATATATATATATATATATATATATATATATATATATATATATATATATATACAGTAACGGCTGCCTCAGACGCACACTTCATTGACCGCACAGTTTTTGTGCCAGCGCAGGCGACTGACCCAAGGATTGAAAATTAAATATTTCTTATAAATCAAGTTTCGATAACGCTACGCTTTTTTATTAATTATCCTCAAATGTTTATCAGACACGCTACAGCACCCACCGTTATTACTTCACTCACTAATAAATTGATTGAGCCGAGACACGAGGACTAAAGGGCCATATAATATAATGAATACACAAGCATTAAGATATTTTTTCATATATTTTTTGACTTTGTACGACGTAACGACATGACGTATAATGGTATTAGTCAGCGTAGCACTGCTAATATGGCGTAGCAGGTGAAATACATACAATTGCTCAAATCGGTCAATACAAAGGCCGGCAAACTATGTCCAACCTTTGGTGTTATGGATGTCTGTGGGAGATGGTGATAACTTTCCGACAGATGACTATCGTCTGTAAGTCAGTCTACGGTCACATAATTTTACGTCACGACAATTCTGTAATTAATCTGAATTTGAAATAATACTTAATTAAAAATACATATATTATGAGAGAATAGTTTTATTTTATTAAAACATGCTCAATCTAATTATCAAATATTAAACTCCAGACATCTAAAAAAAATATAATAAAATTTATGAACACAATGTAATTTGTGGGACTCGTATGTCAGTTGATACATGAATTTAAATCGACTTCAGTAGCTAAATGTTGGCCAGATACAAGGTCAGTAAACATTCTCTTTCAATGTAGTATGAACAATTAGAAATACAAAGTAGTTTTGCTGTTCCCTGCTAATATCAGTTGGGATTTATTATTACATAACTAAAATTTACTACGGTTTACTACAGAGATCCACACGTTTACGCTTTAAATTTAAACTTCATAGTGGCAACATGGACCGCTCTGTATTACATACAGTAAAGTAACTGAAGCTGCCTCATTTCCTTAATGAATAAAACCTGCGCCCCGGGGTACAAAGTTGGTGGTGGACTATTCAAATAACTTCGCACTGACGGACGCAAACAAAATTTACGCAATCAAAGCTGTCCAAATTGTTAGTTTAATTAAAGATAAGACTTACTTAGGCGTGGCATGTGTGGACTCCTTAGAAACTTATATTAATACAAAAATTGTGGGCATTGTGCTATATATTTTTACTTAACCTATATCTTAAGGTAACACAAGCTTACCAATTATTGAGGCAAGATTGCTGTATGAAATTCGAGATAAAGGACACAAATCATTGGAAAGACTTATAAATTAGGGCGTACACAATAACAAGATATTTAATAATATACAAATATGTAATAAAAGGAGAGGTATGTAGAAATAAATGGATATTCATTTTAAGCCCAAAATCTTACATTCTGTTTGTGACAGCGGACGAATTAAAAGAAGTTATAAAAATTAAAATCCCTTAGCGGGTGAGTGTTTTACATAAAATTAATGCTTCCTTTCAAATTGAATGCTGAAGGAATGTAAAGGAAAAGATCAAATCTTTTATCCTCTGTGGTAAATTAGCTGAATGATTTATCTCATTATAGTATGCTGTATGAAACAGAATAAATAAGGATTTGTGTGAAACACTTCATTTATTGGGAGATGATTCTATGTTGACATTACAATCAAAATAAGCGCTACTAAATAATGCGACAAACGGATGAAAATAAATATTCTTTTTGAATGAAAACCTAAAACATGTTTCTACTTTACACCAATTATGTACACTTCAGTGAATCGTGTTTGAAGGATGAAAAAAAATTTCACCGCCACGTGTTTTAATTTGAGTTACTCCCCCGTCCATTTTGTGACATCTGTGTTCAATGTTTGTCGGTCGTCATAACCAAGAATTTGTTAAACGAAAATGGTATAAATTAACAGAAGTCGAGACTATGAGCGTTAGCCCTCCGGCTTCTGAATGACGCCTTAGGGGAACAGCTGATGGATGGGCCCATAATGGTTTTACAGGGACATAATTGCACTCTTTATTTCCTTATACACAAAATCCAACGGGACGAGGTCATGATAGAAATCAGGCGCGGGACCGACATGTTAACGTGCTCTCCGAGGCTCAGGATTTTAACACGGCAATTGCTAAAACCGGAACTATTGAATACATGAAAATAAAATATCTCAATAAGCACTTTGTTTGTTCGGACCCCGGAATCAAACCTGGGACCTCACGTCTGCCGATGAACATGCAGCTATACTTACCACTAGACCAAGAGGCGGTCCACGTGCTACTAGTACATAGTATATAATAAATACTTAATTGGAACAGCAGAAATCATAATAGCACTCTCCCTGTTAACTAGCGCTTTCACTCTAATTTAATATCACTCAGCCGGACCTCATTCTGAGTCCTGTCACAAGTACATTTTTGCTTCATACAATAAAAGAGATTCATGCTATATTTGTCAGCTACCTGTATATACGAATAATTATATATTATAAAGACGAAATATATGATTTCTTTATTTGCTTGTTTCCATTAAATAGGCTCCAAAATAATTATTTTGCCCTTAGAATCCCACACTTTATCTGATGAACATAGACTATATAACATTCTCTATAACGAGATTAGAATTAAAATTTCTCTACTGTAACCAAGAAAATATTAAAGCAAATCTTTAAATAGCTACAGACATTATTGACAACTATAAATATAGCAATAAAAATATACCGTCAGGTGTTTTTTTATATATAAGTTAAATTTGTTGTCGTGGTAACGTGTAATGTTTACGAACCCAAAATTAAAACTTATATATTTTTTTTGTATTTTTGTAAATCAATGAATTTGACGACCCGCTGGCTCAGTTGGAAACGATAAGAAGAGGAGACAAAAGAGAAATAGAACAATGAGGCGGCGCTATTGCGCACGAGGCAAGGGGTGGCGTCGGTCCCTTAGGGGGCTGACTAGCCGTCGAGGTGCCCTGATGATTTGCTGTTCCGGGGCACCTCACCTAACCCTGTGTAACACCCGTGATAGTAGGACTATGGCTGGCCAGGGGGACGTCCATTACAGATTTTTCCAGATAAAAAAAAGTGACCTAAGTGGGAATTGGTTAGTCGGACACCCTGAAGGACAGATGGCCAGTGAACCAGTAAGAGCATGAAGCGTGGCAGGAAGGCAAAATGTTGGTACCGATAAAGGCACTTTTATAGCAATGGGTTGCAAATGAGCAGTCGGTGCCATTTATTGACTACCGACGCGCATTATATATTTAAGAGCATCGCTTTCTTTCACCCCATTCCCCTAACGAACCACCGGCTACACACATACCGCAAGAAAGACGCCAGCATAGCTTTTTATAGCATAGGAGGTCAAACGAACAAACGGAGCCTTTTGATGACTACCCACGCCCATGGACATTTGCATGATTGTTACGCGGATGTATTGCCCTCATATCATCCGTCCAGTGGGCCACCGGCTACTCACAAACCGCACGAAACGCGACTTTACTTTACGCCGGTATCAGGTGAGCGAGAGGTACTTCCCCGTGCCGACCCAATTCCCTTGCATAGGAGGATGTAGTGTGATGCGACATGCATGGCCCTACCTCCTCCTACGCAGCATGGCACTACCTCTTACAAGCTGTCACTGTCACTTTATGGCGGTATCATGTGAGCGAGTGGTTGCATGGTGCATTCGCAGTCACCCCGGCACAATTTAGCTGCAATTCAGCTCTTACTAAAGTTACTACAATAGTTAAATACTGTTGAATATGAAGTGAAATTGAGCAATTGAAATGTCGTATGACAATACGTTAATTAGCGAGTAATTAATATAATTGATATGAAACCAACACTTAAATAAAGCATTTCCAATAAATACATTTAGATAATAACGCAAGTTTTATCACTGTAGTGAATCTCATATTTTTTTAATACTATATTAATGGCAAGTGATTGTTAAATACCATTGGAGGGGAGGGTGAATGGAGGGTGCCGTATCTGCATAACACTGTTATTTTTTATATTTTATATATAATCTGAATCTTCATTCATCAGGTTTTAGGGGTGATAAACCATAGATGTAACTCAACGTTTTACAAAAATACAAGAATTACGATTTCATACTGAACTGTCATTGTAAGGTATCAGTGATTGTACATAAACATATTTTTTTCGTAATGCCAACCTGATGTTTATGATTTTAAGTAGTTTTTACAATGCAGATTCCATTTAAAATAAGTTCAAAATTTAAACATACTCAACCTTACTCGCATGTGTTTACTAAGTTGTTTTTACAAAGTGAATATTTTCATAGTTGCACGCAAAAATACAAACAACGCGTTGAAAATTTTATATGGAGGCTATTGAGAACCTCACTGTATATCTTGGTGTTTTCTATCTATTAAAGATATAAAAATATTATGTTCTAACTATTACATATAGCTAGGTTTCATTTTTAAGAAACGTCGCTTCTTACGTAACGAAGAACTACAATATGTTAGAATAAGGAAATAAATTTCGCCACCATCTTCATGGTTTCAATACCTCAGGTTGAAAGTCGGGCGGTCCCCTGAAAAATGTTCAAACTTTTGTATTCAATCCAGTGAACGGATGGATTGTCGATCTTCTCATAATCTTTATGGAAAATCTGAGGAGTAAAAAATCTCATCTGTCAAATTGAAAATACCACGAGCAAAAGAATCATTGCAGTAACAATTTGTTGCGAAGATAAAATTTATATTTGAGAGTGAAAACCAAGAAATAGTAAAACATGAAAAAGATCCATATAACTATGAACTGTTTGTTTATATAGTTATTAGCAAGTTGTTACTAATCAACCTTGAATTAATCCTGATATATAATATTATTTATATATCTGGATTAATTTATTAGCGTACCATCCAGTTAGGTAATAATGCACTACCCGCATACATAACAGCGCATTATCTAGATTCTAGATACACAATGGCGCACCATCCGGTTACAAAATAGAGTACCATCTAGATACATAGTAGCGCATCATATAGATTCAAAATACATAATGGCGCACCATCCGGTTAAAAAATATATTTCCATCTAGATAATTAACAGCGCATCTTCTATATACATATTAGCACACCATCCGAATAAATAATAGTGCATCATCCAGATACATGTTGAAGTATTATACGGATACATAATAGCGTGTCATCGAGATATATATTAGCGCACCATCCGGATATATAATATTGCACTATCTGAATATATAATGGCGCAACATCCGGATACATAATAGCGCACCATTTATTTTCTTGGATATCATTTAAAGTGCCAAATTAATCAGAGATGACATGGATGCATATGGATTGCAGAGGGCTGGAGGTGGTGTACCGATACTGGTATCGCTGTTTCGGATACAGTACAGCACCGGCACTAACACATGGTGTAAGAGGTAGTGCCATGCTGCATTGCATCCGAATGTGGCCCGCACGACTGGGGAGGTTCCTCGCGCACAGATGATACAGTCATAAAGTGATAGCGATGTTGCGTTTCATGCGGTTTATGATCGCTGGTGCACTAATGGACGGGAGGAGGAAAGGATTCCCTCCTACAAACGACCTCATAACTACTATCGGCATAGTTATATAATATGTATACGGGCGGCGGTACTTATCAAAAGACCAGTTTGTGCCCCTATATTAAGAAAACGTTAAATATCATCGACAAATATGTTTTTAAAATAATCAAACAATAAGGCGAAAGATAAGAAAAGAGACTCTTTTAAAGGCAGCAACAGCCTCAAACATACCTTTGATAAACTTAAGCATGAACAATTTGTATTGGAAAATAGAAAAGCCTCGTGGAGGGAACAAAACGCGGTTCACTTCGTGCGGCGCTAAGTGAAGTACTTGTGCTGCAGATCTATACAGAACTTGTACTTACATAAATACAATATAAGAAGCACTCATGCAAATAGCAGCCATTTTAAAATGGAAAGCTGACGGTACGACGCTAGGTGGAGTTTGTCCCATCGTTCACAATGAGACTTGACGCCGCACGTCGCTGACTTGGACTTGTCTCCGTTGAAAGTATTTATATATTATTTTGACAAGTTCTATAAATTTTAGTTCTTCTTGCTTGGGGAATAAATAAATATTTTTCTTCCTGACATGGCCGAGAAATAAACTTTCAGCTCAGGTGAGAAAAATATTAAAGATATTTTGCTAAACAAGTGCTCGTCCTCCGAAACAACAAAAAGTTGAAGAGATTAATTAATATTGACTTTTTGCATTTCATACACTGTAACCTATTTTTAAAAATAAAATATTCAATAAAAAAAATCGTACTTATATTGTAATTCAAAATAATTGCAATTGTATCACAGACCGAAGAATATATACCAGAGGAATTATAATTATTTAGTTGTCATTATGTGTCAAAACAAATAAATACGCAGACACAAAATCTGCGGTCTATGAACATACCGAACAAAAAAGAACATCAAAATTTCAATAGAGAAGATGGCTGGGTTCTTCCCGCTGCTTGGGATAGCAACATGTAATAAATAGTGTTTGCGTTAATCGGAACGACTAAATCTGTCATGTCAGTCCACCCGTGACCATGGTCGGGCTAGTTGATCGATCGAGTTGATGCGATAAAATCAGTAAAAATAGTTTTATTGTAATTGGTGACATTCGCGTCAACTTAGGACATCGACACATACATTTGTTAACACTTGAAGTAAAAAAAAAATAACTTGTAATTTCGGCCCATCATCATCAATTACTTAAATATTGCCATTTGATACAGTCACCTCATGAATACGAACGATGCACAAGCTCGAGAGGAACTAAAAACTGCAACCGTACTAAGACGGTTATTATATTTTATTAGGAAAAAAAACGTTATGACATATTTATACTAATATTATAAATAGGAAACATTTGATTCCTTGTGTGCATTCAGTAGGCACCGAAACTGCGGGACCGATTTGAACAATTATTTTACCATTATAATACTACACTATCTGTGATGAAACAGCATTTTCTTAAACGTTATAGATCATTTGACATCATTGATAATGTAAAGAAATATGTGTAGAAATATCAAAACCCGACTGACCCGACAGACGTTCTTTGTCATAAATTGGATTAATTTGGTATAAATGTGAAAAAAAAACGTGAAAATTTTTTTTTTGGAGTAAACTGGGGCGGACTGCTAGTATAATCTAATGATGTATCATTTAACATATTTTTTGTAACGAAACCATCCTTTTACATCTATTCTTGCCCATTTAATGCGCACGCGCCAGTTGAAGGTCAGGCTATGTTGACAAATGACCCTATACATAATGAAAAATATTCCATTCCACAAAGAGACGATTGATAGAGCCCTAATAAGATTTATTGGTTTTCATAGAAAAAAAAAATAATTAAAGTTTCAAGAGCCCTAAATGCCTTTTTATGAAATGAAGGAATAATAGATAAGAAATATTAACGTATTATTAACTTACTCCTAGGACTATCTTCTGGATGTGGATAATTACGAAGAATATAACATTCATTCTGATAATTGTAATCTAACATTTCATCTTTCACAAACACTTAACCTGAGGGAACTCATGTAACGTTCAATTATGAAATACATTGTGTTAGTGATCCCTTCCGAGCCCTACATGTGAATATCTAAGTCCACACTGCTAATTTTAGAAATAGAGGACTTTGTCCACCTGCATTATAAAATCTTTCATCACTGAAAGATTTCATGACAAAATTATTTGATTGAACCCTTCGAAAGTTTTATCATACTTTCAGCACAATTGACAAACGGACTAAAGCTTTTTTATAGTATAAGGAGGCAAACGAGCAATTAGAGGTTATTGACTGTCTACTGATGCCCCTAGGCAATCCATAGGGTTACCTTAAGATGAGTTAATAACACTATTATCATGCAGGTCCATTGCCCTCCTTTCCTCCATTCCATTGGAGGGGCCAATGGGTCACCGACTACTCACAAGCCGCACGAAACGTAAGATTGAATCTGGCTGTGATTGAATGTGAGCGAAAGGTTCTTCCCGTTTCCCCAGTCGTACCGGCTGGCATGGATGGAATATCGACTGCGATGGTGCATAGCGTTACGTCTTACAGTGTGGCTACCTCTTAATTAATACTCGTATTATAAAAATAAGATGCTGCGTAATACAAGTTCTGAAATCACAATCTGTCGCATCACCTCTACATAGTAATATAGGTTCTCGTACAATGTATCTAAACAATGTCCACATCTTGTTAAATTACAAAAAAAATAATAAGGCAATTTGCTCTTTCCACAAGATTTAAGGAACATTTCTCATATGTATGCACAAATACGGTGATTTTTACAAACGAGTACTTTGAAAAAATAAATCATAAATTTTATTCCTGAATATATTACGTCGGTGAAATTTATTACGTTCACTACCTCCTTATATAACCTAACGAGGAAATTAAATATTGATTTAAACCAGATCACATAAAACTCGTGTACCGGAACTGTGCACAAGTCTTATTTTATATAATGTGTGATATACATTGTTGGCTATCTAGTAGGTAGGTGGCAGGGAAATACATAAAAGATATATAACGTGGGCCACATTTATGCTTACATAATTATGATCATACAATTATTATGATCGATCTAATAAAGAATTTTTCAACTTTTTGTTACTGTATATCAAACGATCGAAGAGATTTTATACAATGTCACGTATTTGTGTATGTTTCAGCACGTTCGTTTAAGTAGTAAAAATAAATTTTGTATGCCCATATCAAGAAAAATATAATCGAGCATACAGTGAAATTAATTTATCTACAAATGATACAGCATATTTAGATTAAAATTTACGAACGGCGTACGCTTAAGTACCAAATCCCTGTGATAGAAACTTGTCTGTCAGAAAAATTGTTTAATCTGTTAAGTTTGCAGCTGCAACTGCACTGCGAATAAATTTATTTCACGTATGTCATAAAAGGAAACGACATATTATATAAAAGAGAAAGGAAAGAAGACAATTTCACACACTGCTAGGAGTATTAAATTTAGCAATTTTGCAATCAAAATTTTGCGCAAAAAAAGACGAGATAATGCGATATATATAGTCTATCGTTAACATATTGTTTTTAGAGCTAATAGTTTATAAGACATTTTTTTATATTTAGATTATACTCGTATTTGAAAGAAATGTATAATTTAAACATTACGCGCATGATTTTAAGTTTTTTTTACAAGTGTATAATTTTACATGTGCACATCTTTTAAGCGGACAGATTTAAAACGCCTACTGTGTACCTTGCTATTTTTGTAAATTAATGACTAAATGGCATAAAAACTTTTAGCATCTAAAATACATCGATTTTATTTTTTCACAGTTTAGGAACTATCAGCATCTTTTTATTGCTCGCTGAAAGTAAAGAGAGGCCATTAAAGGATTACTCCCGGCAGTGCAGCGGTACTTAGAATGTCAATTACGTAATTAAAACTAAAATGGGTGTAATTCCACAGATATATTAGAAGATAACTGAACACCGCTGACGCATTACTGCAGTAAAATATTAATGCCTCATTACAGTAAAACTATTTTTACGCAAGCATGCAATCACGGTTAGACTGCACCCGTGACCATGGTTGCTGCAAAGCTTCTGAGACGTAAGGCCAATCAAATAATTAAATAAACCTCGATAAATATTTTTTTATAGTATAGGGGGCAAACGAGCACTCGGAGACTTTTTACGACTACCGACGCCCATGACCATCCACATAATTACGAAGCCGATGCGTTGCCCTCCTTCTCCCCCTCCCAATGGGCCACCAGCTACTAGCAGACCGCACGAAACGCCGTACTGAAGATATCACTTTACGGCGGTATTATGTGAGCGAGATGTACCTCCCCGGTCGTGCCGACCTAATTCCGTTGCACAGGAGGATGTAGTGTCATGAGCTATACATTGCACTACATCCTCCAATGCGGCCCTACCTCTTCCAAGAAGCTACTTTTGCGTTACAATAAAACTACTTTTACGGTTTTTATCGCGGTTTGTTAAATTATTTGTGTAGCCCGACGTTTCAGAAGCTTTACAGCGACCATGATCACGGGTGGACTAAGAAGATAGACGTCTTGATATACTGAGTTTTTAAAAGTACCCGAAGAATTATAATTTTAGTTGTTCAGATTAACGCAAACAGCAATAAATGAACAAGTAGTAAGATAGAATAAGTACTGTTGCGATAAAATCTGTAGAAGTAGTTTTATTGTAATGACTAACATTATTATTAATAGCATTTATTGCTTCAAAATATACCCGGTTACATTCTCACGAAAACCACCCACTTATACTTTATGTTAAAGAACTGCTATTGTTTAACATTTAAAATTAGCGTGGTGTACAAAGATATTTCCGTAACCTGGAGCGTACGTATATAATCCTCTGGATTGTTACGCGGTTAGACGGAACAACAGTAATTGTCGAGGCTCAGTATTAATACAGCTCCCTGCGGAGCTCCTCAAGCCTGTGCACGTGCAATCTTGGGCTCTGTTTCATAAAACGTTCTAGATTAAAGTAGGCCACAGACATTCATCGTACCTCAATCATAAGGCTTTTGTTGAGAATATTGGAATTATTGTTTATTTCAATTGTGTTCCGTCTGATTTTACTCAAGATTTTTATATTCGCAATAGGCTTTTTATGATTACAATAGAAACCTGTGAAATCGGCCCTAGTTATTTTAATAAAATTAATAAAATGAAATAGAATAGTTTATTTCAATGTTGTTATTTTTAATGTCTCTAAATGTCGAAGAATGTAATCAAATTAATATTATTATGCTACGCTATATGTAGTCAAAATAGATACTCACCGTAAAGCGAACTCACCGCAAGCGAAAACACAGGGGAGGATTTTTACGCAACCAAGCACTCACGGACTAATTCTGAATGTCTCTCCTGTTAGTTAGTGTCTTTATACTCTATACATCCATTTTCATTGTGCTAATAAGACGAGAATCACACACTATATGGTTAAATCGGCTTCATATCTGGTTTAAAAGTTCCACCACATAAGAGGCTGGACATATGGTAGGGAAATTAAAATATCTACACTATATGGAATATACTATCAGCGTTCAGTGATCACGTGGTTTTATTTAGCCCATTGGGGTGGGGGGCTGAAGGAGGGCAACGCATCGGCATAGTAATTATGGGGATGTTGATGGGCGTCGGCAGTCGTAAAAGGGTCAAAAGATTGCTCATCTGCCCCCTATTTTATATATAAAAGAGAACGTGGCGACCTATTCCAATCAATAATTCAAAATGTAAAAATGCCTCTATATTATATGTAAACTGTAACTTCCATATATTTAGATAGGTGCTACATGGAAAGTCATTTTTCGTTCCATTACAAAATTTTACATATCAATTTCAAAAAGGGCAATGGCTGAATGTACATATAACATATAATTATGTTAGCGGCTATAGCGCTAACAACAACAATTACAATCGAGGTGATAAAATCACGTGCCATTGAAAACATCTATAACATCTATTAATCATACGATCCTTTAATCCATTCATAATACGCATTACCACACAAAGAGGTGGTATAGTACGTTATTGTCATGTCTAGGTATATTTTGCTTCTATAAGGTCTTATATAATGCGGCAGCGTATTTTGTATTGAGATCGATCTGCCGATCTTGAATACTGCTCCTTATGTGCCTCGTCAGTCGCTACGAGAACAAGCTGAGGGATGTTAATAATTTAATAAGCTCCAAGGGCAATGGATATAAAAGACCCTTCAACTTAAATGAGGTGGTTAAAGAGAGATTAACAATGGGTTGCCTATTTAATCAAACTATAGTTGAAGGCGTTCCTAATTCTATACGCACTTCTAAATATCAAATACTATCAGTGCGTCCCGGTTTCGCAAAAATATGGCGAAATTCATTGATTTACAAAAATACAAAAAAAAAACGGTTACACGCTGCCAGGAGACAAATTCAACTTGCGACAAAACAACGTCTATTGCTACCTGTCTATTGTATTGTGACGGCCACTTGTCAATAACTTCAGGAACTAGATAATGATTTACTTTAATCTTCCTTTCACACCATCATTTCATCGAGATTTTCATAAACAATTTATATTATCTTAGAAATGACTAGTCTACATAATCTACGATGAAGCAGATAGTATAGAATTCTAATGGCAAAATAATCCTTATTTCGGTCCAGTAGTTTCAGATTATATTCAGTGCAAACAGATAAAAACAAACAGTACGAATTTTCCTCTTTATAATAATATTAATAGTTATACATTCGTTTTTATTATAGAACACACGGGGGCAAAGGAGCAATCGAAGCCTTTTTACGACTACCGACGCTCATGAACATACACAAAATTATTATGCCGATGCGATTACCTCCCCACAATGGGCCACCGGCTACTCACAAACCGCACGAAACGCGGCATTAAAGATGTCACTTTATGGCAGTTTTATGTGAGCGAGAGGTACCTCCTCGGTCTTGTCGGCCCATTTCCGTTGCATATGAGGATGTAGTGTCATGCACTCTGCATGGCACTACCTCCTCATATGTATCATGACACTACCTCTCCCCAAATTCTTCGTTCGGTTATAATTTCAGTCGGTAGACAAAAATCACTTACATATTGCTTAGATAGATCGCAATCAAGAAATCTATTTATTATTCTCAATGTCTAGAGCTGGAGCTATTCAAAATAGGACCACTATGATGTGCAGCTTTCGTCTCGTAATCACTGGACCTGAAAATGGCTTACGCTTTCTATATACATATTATAAAATAAGATCCCCAATAGCTGTCTGTCTCTGTGTGGTCGATTTTTTCAAAATCTACTAAACTGATTCTCATGTTGTTTTCAACAATGGATAATCTAGAGGAAGATTTGAGGATATAGCTGAGGATTATAGTTGGCAACAATTTATTGACGGGCTCAGCCCAGTTGGAGCACCATGACCATTATAAATCCTTATCGGTCTACTGCTGGATATAGGGCTCTTTCAATGAACGCGAAGACGACCGATCTCCTACTAATCGCATCCAAACCGGACCTGTTACTGCACGGTCGACCAAAAATTGGAGGCTTTTGGCGACTACTTACGTATTTAAACATGCGCATAATATACATGCAGGTCCCTTTCCTCTTCTCCTCAAATTTCCGGCGGTGTCATATGAGCAAGGAGATCCCATCCCAATCGTGCCTGCGCAATTCGGCTCCAGCATGGCACTACCACTTCCATTAACCTTGTGTCTGCTCTTTACTTCTTTCAATGTTTTCGTAACTAGCTATTTATCTCACTAATCAATATAATATACGTATATCGTGTATCATTCTTAAATAATAAGTGGTTGACTTCACCATATTTACAAACGCTTTCGCTTTAAAACGTTTAAAATTAATCATTTCCATTACTGAACGATTTGTCAAGAAATAAGATTGAAAGTCCTTAGATTCGTTGAGATGTAGAAGAGGTCTGTAGCTGCTCATTGAAGAGCTCGACATAAGTGTAAAAGTTTTGGAGTGCCTTTACAGAGTGTAAAGAAGTCAAACCACTTCTGTTTGATAGCTGAGTGAAAATAAAAATTCAAGTCTCTTTATTAGTTTTGCCCATTCAGAATTTTGTGTCAAATGTCAAGAAATTTTGAGTGAAATTTCATACGATATAAAATGTAATCGCGCTTTAAATTACACAATATTAGCGTAACGAATACAATATTATTGACCTATGTTTTTTTACATTTTTGTTTACAAAACATTTTGCCGTAGGAGACCGGCTGCTGGATTCCATTTGACATGTTCTCTTGCCAACGCTCAAATTTACGGCGGTCAAGACGGTGTAAGGCGTTACACCCGATGGACTGATGTCCTGGTAAAGGTCACGGAGAGCCGCTGGATGCTAGCTACTTGTGACCTTGAGATTGCGCTCACTGGGGTAGCCAATTTTTGGGAGTGAAAGTTCTCTGGCTGTTGATTATGGTAAAAGTTATTTTCGGTTTTACCAAATGTTTCAATCACTTTGTGCAGTGGCCAAACAGTTTGAACAATACTGATGCTGATGACGAAGTGCTGTCGATCTCAATGAACGCGAGTACCAAATCTCGAATGTAAATATTTATCGTCAGGATTTCTATTTACACGTATTTGAGGCGTGATATGGAGCGTTACATTCTGTTGGATTTATTAAGATACTAACCTAACATATTTAGTAAGAGGTAGTGCCATGCTGCATTGCAGTCAAATTTGGCCGGCACGACCGGGGAGGTACATATCGATCATGTGATACCGCGCTAAAGTGACATGTGTGGCGTTTCGAGGGTTTTCTCATGCGGGGAGGAGAGGAGCGCATAGTAATCATATGGATGTTCATGGGCGTCTTGGTGGTCGTTAAAGGTTCTGATTGCACGTTCCCCCTACTCTACTATAAAAACACCTACAGTCGAGTTCCATTCGGCCTATTCATAATACTAAAACCTTCACAGACTACTTTTTCTCATCATCATTATCAGTCGGTTGATGAACACTAGACTTCCCGCAGGGAGCTCCGTAGGTTACGGTCACGAAACACTTACATCCAGCGGCTCCCCTCCACCCTAGCAAAAAAAAAAAATTCACTTCGATCAACGATTATTGGTTTTGATTGTATTTCGTAAACCTGGATCGCTTACCACTAGATCACGAGACAGTCATAGTTCATACATACATATAAACCTAAATCACATATTCCCTTCTTGCGATGCGCTAACGAGGATAAAGTAATATACAACATACACATCAATTTAGAATCGATAGATAAGTTGGACCAACCTCTATATATGGACCAAAAATTCAAATGAATAGAATTAAATTGAAGATTATTACTAGCTGTATTACTACTGTGGTCGTCACTCATAATGCAGAAAAATATACATACTTGAAATCATTCTACATTATTCACTATTCCTTTTATGGATGAAATTAAATTCCTAAATGGCAAATCGCATAAGCAACGTAGATAAAAAATATAGGTTCCATTACACAAGTAAAGTGTTGAGTATTGTTGGAGTAGACAATTTTAAAATTTCAACGTTTCATGCAAAAATTCAAATTCAATATTTCCATTGTCACTATGGGAGTGCTTGGTTCCGTGAAGTGTGGAAGTTCAATTTTTCGGACGAGTTGGAGCGCGACAGCGCCTATTACCTTCGTCGAGAGCGCCGCTGGCAACACGTGTGTATTGAATGCGACACGGCCATTGATAAAGGCACCATCTAGCCTTCTACCCTCTTGAATGTTTTATAAGATATTTTCACGTCACTTACTCATAAAGTAAGAAAATTATGAAAGAGATTGAAGGGTTCTTCAGACGGAAATGCAAGATTGTATCTAAGCAAAGAAGAAAAATAAGAATCTTTACACATAGTAAAGTTAAAGTGAAAATTATTTAATGTTAAAGTAACATTAAATAAATAAAACAGAGAAATAATAATAGAAGCCAAAATGTTTATTTTTCAACCTGCGTGGGTCAGACTGGACGAAGTTTGATGCGATTTTAGTAATTTGCTTGAAAACATATTATCATAAACTAGCAGCGCCCCGCGGTTTACTCGCGTAACTGTAAAGCCACGTATTCACTTGGCGACATATCGGCGACATGTTGCGCGACATGTTGCGCGACATTTTCGCGATATTCGTGCGACATTCGACGATCGACATCATCATCACCGTCCTCAATTCACATTAGTTGCGATTGAGACGTGTGAAGTTATTGTTAAGTGCCGAGTGAAGTGAGTTAAAAAGAAAAAGTGATGGGTTCGAAAATATTTACCACAAAAGGAACGTACAATATGCTTGGCTAGCAGACTGCGAATGTGTAATGGCTCATTCCAAAACTTTTCTAGAATGACAGCAAATGGTTTCAAAGAACGGAATATTAAACCGGAATAGATTTATTAGGTAAAAGAAGGAAATCAATTACCTAACATGACCAAAACTTCATCGAGCCTTGAACGTTCAGCAACAGTCGATGTGCGTAATACCTACGTATATGGACTCGCTACCGAAGTCAGGTTAGCAGAAGTAGCAACGGCTTGTATAGTGATATCCTCGCCCCTACGCGAGGTAGCTACCGCAGCGTATAACAATACGCCGGTTTTTGGGGTAGGGATATTTGCTGTTGGTAGGCGTGCCGGTCTGAGGGACTGGGATGGTTTCTCCATGTCCCTGCCGAGTACAACAACACAGGTGAGTGTCTCGGCAAGGATTGGATCGCGACCAGTGTCGAAACTTCGCTGTCCTACCCAGCTGGGGTGTTAGTACATTTGACGGTTAGTGTGGAGGGGACGAAGGTATGTTTACCTGGCCAGACAATTGGGGAACTTCGCGGTTCCGCTATAGCCCACCACCACCTTTTACCATACCTAAAAATATATTGTAAAGAAAAATAAAATAGTAAAAGTGTAAAATAGAACTGTAAAATTATGAGTAAAATGGTTTAATCCTTGTTACCAAGGGGGGTTCTGGGATAGGGTTTTTGATCTGGTGGTCTACTGTGCCAGGGAACTATATTTTGAATATGGTGATGAACGGGTGAATCTGCTTTGTCGAACAGGTTCTGGGTCAGGTGCAGGATGTGTTGTTCTAGTGTGGTGATAGGTGCAGGATGTGTTGGTCTAGTATGGTGATAGGTGCAGGATGTGTTGGTCTAGTGTGGTGATAGGTGCAGGATGTGTTGGTCAAGTGTGGTGATGTGTAGGTCGCGGTGTATGACGTCGTTCCTCACGTAACGCGGCGCTCCGGCTACCAACCTGAGGGCTCGGTTCACCTTGGCGCGAAGTCGCTGTTTAAGCGAGTCCGCTACCAAGTGGTACCAAGCCGGCGCGGCGTACGTGAGTCTCGAACGTATGTAAGTTTTGTATATGGCAAGTTTAATTTTGATAGGTAAATGTGCAGTCATAACCGGGCGCAACAATTGTAACAACGGCTTGCTGTCTACGCATCCCAACTTACATCATCGCCTGCTTCTTCCAGAGTGTTCTTTCTCGCTCTCTCGAGGTCCGCGGACTATACGTAGTTTGAGATGACATATTTTTGACGTAGACTCCCATACGTACACATTCGTATAAATATTTATTGGTTTAATTTCGTTTATACGCTACATCCTCACTCTGTTTGTAAATAATTTAATAAAATGTTATCTTAATTAGACATGTTATATTGTAATACATTTATTTATCACATAGAAACATCAATGTCATATTAAAGACAATTTATCAATTACTAAGCGTGTGACATATTGTGTCATTGTATATTTCAAATATCTCAAATTAACAAATCTCTCAATCTCCAATTTTGATGGGGATAGATGGATCCGACACTATCATAAAGAAATGAAGCGTAACAGTATTATTTCTAAAAACATTCATGCACCGCAGACTCTTTGAGGCACTGTGTGCTGAATCTGAGATTTCCTGACTCTGACCTATCATTTTTTTCCAGTAACACTTTGGCCCGACCCGATCATCGAACCCAAGACCACGAGGTCGTAATCGGCCACCACTAGAACTACGAGGCAGTCACAGCAGTTCCCCAGTTCAGAAAATATTACCAAATTAATGCAAAGTATTTATGTACTTCCTTCCTCAAAGTGATAAAAACTAACTACGACATATAAACTTACAAAATGTCCGACACGACCGGAGCAAAATTAGGCGCAGGACTGACGACTTAGCGTACTTTCTGAGGCACGGGGGTGTAACACAGTAAACTTCCTGATCCTAGGCAGTTATTAGAAATTGAAAAATCCCAATAATACTTTGGCGACTCGAACCCAGGACCTCACGACTGTGGTCGAACATAATTAATTAAGTTAGTGAGTGAACATAGAAAGAGAGGGAGTG
>JAFELO010001500.1:1160409-1174585 GCA_017140195.1 Eumaeus atala
GAGGTACTGGAGGACTTGTCGTCTTTAGCATCACTATCCGAGGCTGAGTTAGGGCGCAAGCGCCTTTATACGGAAGGATCCGAGGGAGAATCGGGCTCCAATGATGGAGGGGCCGTGGTGACGAGGTCTCGTTGTGTGGCCAAACGTGGGAAGGCGCACTCGTTGACCGGAGCAAGGGCGGCTCTTGGAGAGCGATTGAATAAGGATAGGGAGGAGAAGTTTGAGGATGTTCTGCGGAAGCGAGCGTTCTATAAGGAAAAGGAGGCCGGAGTTAACGCTTCGATGACTCCTGTTATTTTGGAGGACGTGGATCGTTGTGCGGCAGGAGAGGTCATGCGGGCGGCGGAGTCCAATTTAAATTTAATACTGGACTTGGCGGGTAGGTCGACAAACCTCAAGAGAGGATATGCCGCGAAAATAAGGAGGGCCGCGGGCTCCATTAGGGAGATATTGGAGTCCCTCTTGGGGAGGACGGAGGATGACGAGGTGAGGCGTCTCACGGCGGATAACGCTCGTCTGCAGAGGGAGCTGGGCAACCGCAGGGAGGAGGTTCGCGCCTACAGGAGGAAATTCGAGGAAGGGAGGAAGAGGTTAGCCGAGGGGACCGGAGTCCCCAATATGGCCGACGTAATGAAGGAGGTTGCCCAGATGGTGGGAAACATTGTGGACGCCCGCATCTCAGGACTAGAGATGCGGCTCCCTCCTGCCCCACCATGTCGCCCTCCTCTGGCTGGTGATAATAGGTCACTTGCGCAAGAGGTTCGTGCAGCTATTGCTGCCGAGAGGTCGGAGCATGCGCAGACAGAGGAAGAAGCAGTGGAGAAGAAACAGAGGGAGTTCCCAGCACTTCCCCAACCAACAAAGGGGAAAGGAAAGGGGAAGGGGAAGATTAAAGGGAGAGTGGACTGCGTTTGGTCCCTCAACCTCCAGGGCTGTGGCCCCAGCAGTTAGTGGAGTGTCGGAGGAGAGTCCTACACAGGGAGAGGGCGCCGCGTGGACGGAAGTTGTCCGTCGTAAGGCGACGAAGAAGCCGGCGGCACCAGCGCCGCCGGCGAAGAAGACTACTGCACCGGCGGCTTCTGCGGCGCCGGCGAAGAGAAAGGAGGCGATAAAGCCGAAGCTGACGCTCCCCCGCTCCTCGGCCGTGATTCTTAAATTACGGCCGGAGGCAGCGGACAAAGGCGCGTCGTATGCTTCGGCGCTGCTGAAAGCAGAAAGGGAGGTGGATTTGGAGGAGCTGGGCATCGGTCCGCTCCGGATACGCCAGTCGGCTACCGGAGCGCGGCTCATAGAGTTGTCTGGCTCCACGAGCGGCGAAATGGCTGACATGCTCGCCGCTCGCCTGAGGGAGGTACTGGAGGAGGAGGCGTTAGTCAGCAGGCCCGAGAAAAAGGCCGATATAAGGATCTCGGGCCTAAGCGACGCAATCACCGCGGAACGGCTGGCGACCGCGGTGGCCAAAGAAGGGGCCTGTAACCATGGCCAGGTTCTTATTCGTAACCTGCGCTCCGGCCAGTACGGCTCTGGGACGGCCCATGTCGAACTCCCGGCAACCGCAGCTAAGAAGCTGCTGCAGACTGGGACACTAGTGTTGGGGTGGAGACGGGTTGGCGTCCACCTCATGATTTCGCGCCCCAGGCACTGTTACCGTTGCCTGGGGATGGGGCACGTGTCCAGTACGTGCCCCAGTAGCACTGACCGCAGCACTTTGTGCTACCGCTGCGGTCAGCCCGGCCATAAGGCTGGAGGATGTGCGGCCTCCGCTCATTGCGCGGTGTGCGCGGACGCCGGCAGGCGGGCCACGTCATGGGGGGCATGTCTCGTAAGCCCCCCGTCCAGCGCGGGAAAGTTCCCCCTACCTCTCAGAGGGGGAACCGTTCTGGGTTGGACGTAGAGATGGCCTTATATGCCACACCATCTCAGCGTCCTCCAGGCGAACGCCAACCACTCCGCCAGGGCTCTGGACCTCTTCCTGCAGTCCATGGCGGAGTGGGCGATAGACGTCGCGATCGTAGCCGAGCCGTACGCCGTGCCCTCCAGTCCATGCTGGGCTGTGGGTACCGACGGCTCGGTGGCGACCGTGGTGCGGCCTGGAGCCGGCCCCCCTCTCGTAGTCAAAGCGAGGGGCCGCGGGTACATGGCGGCGGTTCGGGGAGAGGTGACGTTCGTAGGGGTCTACTTCTCTCCAAACCGCAACCTGGCGGCCCTAGAAGAGTTTCTCGGAGTTCTGGGGCCGCTGGTAGGGCAGCTAGCCCCCCTCCAGGTGTTCGTGGCTGGGGACCTCAATGCCAAGTCCACGGCATGGGGGAACCCTGTAACGAACCCGAAAGGGAGGGAGGTGCAGAAGTGGGCGGTAGCTGCCGGACTGTCCCTCCTCAATATAGGGACAGTCCAGACGTGCGTGCGATGGTCGGGAGGTTCCATGGTGGATGTCACGTTCGCCACGCCGGCTATCGCACGCAGAGTGGAGGGGTGGAGATTGGAGACGGACCACCGCTACATACGGTTCGAGGTGTCTCCGACTTCCGTTCGTCTGACGTCATCGTCGTCGTCGTCGTCTAGGGGGAAGAGCCGGTTTCCGCGTTGGGCTCTCACTAGGCTCAACCGGGAACTAGTAGAGGAGGCCGCCATCGTCGGCCGTTGGAGTCTCCCGCCGCTGTCGGAGTTAGGGGTGGACGAGGCGGCTGGTCGGCTCTGCGACGCGTTCAGAGCGGTGTGCAGAGCGGCCATGCCGCCCGCGAAGAGACTCCCCAGCGGCGGGCGCTCTACTGGTGGACGGCCGAATTGTCCGGCCTCCGGGCCGCCTGCAACGGGGCCAGGAGGCAGTACACCCGGAGCAGGCGGAGACGACCGCAGGACGTCGAAAGGGATGACAGGCTGCGCAGGATCTACGTGGAAAAGGTGAAGATCCTGCAGCAGGCCATTTGCCGAGCCAAGGAGGAGGCCCAGCTGGAGCTCGTAAGGGACCTCGAGAGGGATCCCTGGGGCCGACCGTACAAATGGGCGCGGAACAAGCTCCGCGCCCCGTCGGCCCCCATCACGGAGACGCTCCAGCCGGACCAACTGGGGAGGATCGTCGGGGAATTGTTCCCCGACACACCCGTGGGCTTCACGCCCCCCCAGGATGGCTCGGCATACGTCAGACGAGGAGGAGGGTGTTCCGCCACCCGTCACGGAGGCTGAAATGGAGGCGATTCTGACTCGCCTCCAGAGTAAGAAGAGGGCACCGGGTCCAGACGGGGTGCACGGGAGAGTGCTGGCGATATCTCTCGTGCACCTCGGGGATAGCCTCCGGGAAACGTTTGACCGCTGCCTGCTGTCTGGTCAGTTCCCGGGAGCATGGAAGGAGGGTCGGCTCTGCCTACTTCCAAAGGCAGGGCGGCCCATGGACTCGGCATCGGCGGTTCGACCGGTGATGCTGCTGAACGAGACTGGGAAGGCCTTATAACGGATTGTGGCCTCCCGTCTCGTTCAGCACCTGGAGGAGGGCGCGGGACCCGGACTCTCAGATTCGCAGTTCGGGTTCCGAGCGCGCCGGCCGTCGCCATTTTTAAGAGATTATTTGGTGTGAAAAATGCAACACCATAATCAGCATTTACTATTAAACAACTATTAGATAATGCTGTTGAATGCTAGAGATCACTTTCAAATTAGTCCCAAATTGATAACATTAACAAAAATTTGGGATCCAATTATCTACTACTTGACAGTCTTTAAATTAGATACTGAAAGTCATCGCCTGTGGGAACAACATATCTCGGCTGAAAGACAAGAATTTAGACATTTTGATACCCGAAAATAATTTATGGAGAACAGATTTAGATGTCTTGAGATGATGTGACAACAAACATGTCTACTAAACATAAAACAATCATGCTATACATACAAAAGGTACATGTTCGTTTTGTTTACGTGCATTGAAACATATAGTGATCTTCTTTAGAAGATCACTATATTTTTCAATGCAAGCAATTTGCTAATACGCAATACAAAGAGAAACGTGAATTCGTGCAAAACAACAGACTTTGCTTCAATTACTTGACACCTAATCACTCAGCCAGCAAATGTATGCGGAAAACGTAATGAAGAATATGCCATAAGAAACACCACTCTCTATTACACCCAGAGAGAGAGGGAAGAATCTGTAGAGGAGAAGGGTTATAAAGACTCAATCAGAACGCAGAACGTGACACGTTCTGCTGCTCAAATAAAATTAGCGACAGCACTCGTAGATGTGACATCACGTCATGGTCAAACACATGTCTATCGTGCTCTCATTGATTTGGGTCACAGGTATCTTTCGTCACAGAAGACTTAGTTCAAACAATGGGTTTGAAAAGGACAACATTGAATGAAGGAAATCATAAGTTGATTTCCTTCACTTACACCAAATACATGGTTGAAATACTACTGAAGTCATGATACAACTTAAACAAAACAATCCTGATTAAAGCATACATTTTAAAGTCTATCACAAACTACTTACCTTCACAAACAATCACAGTTTCTACTTACTGGCTCGAACTGGAGGAAATAACGCTTGCTGATCCTGAGTTCAACATACGCAACAGAATACATATTCTGCTAGGAACGGAAATTTATGGTGAAATTTTAGAATCAAGATTGATAAAGAGTTCATCTGGTATCTGGTACAGAAAACACAACGGGGCAGAATTCTTACTGGTGACGCTAGCATTACAAAACCTGAATAACAAAAACAAAATTATTAGTTTACATCTATGTGTATGTGAAAATGAAATATTAAGAACATTATGCTAAGTAGAAAATGAATCACTTTCTTGTGAAAGAAAATTAACTAAAGAAGAAAAACAATGCGAAGAAATTTACAGAGAAATTACAACAAGATTGGCTTGTGGAAGATACAAAGTTCAATTGCCTTTTAAAGAATAGATTTCTCACCTGTGAACAGGTGTGAAAAAGCAGAAGAAATAGCAATGTATAGATTCCCACAACTGGAGAGAAAATTTCAACAGAATCATAAACGAGAAAGGATACGAAGAGTTGGGATACATGGTGTTAGCAAATGAAGAAGAAAATGATGTTATGGTACTGACCTCATCACGCAGTGATACGAAACGATAAAGACACTATTAGACGGAGGGTTGTATTCGATGCTTCTGTGAAAGGGTGTAAAGGATACTCATTGAATGATACGTTAATTACTGGAATGGTAATTCAAAAAGATTTACGTGCACTACTTATACAATGGAGTCAATAGAATACAGCCCTAGTAAGTGAACTTACAAAAGTGTATAGACGAATTTTAGTTTCTGGAAAACACACAAACTATCAACGTATCATATGGAGAGACAACCCAAATGATGAGGTCATATCCTACAACTTACTTACCGTCATTTTTAATACTACTCGTGCTCCCTTCCTCGCAGTTCTGAAATAATACAGTATTGCTTCTATGTGCATGATATAATAAACAACCAGATGAATGATCCATTAAGTAATCCTGGAGTCATATTACAAAAATGGTCTAGCAATTCTGATAATTTACTAAAAACTATTCAATAAAACGAAGATACAGCATCTAGATATAAAATTTTATAAAGTCATTAAAATTTTGGGAATATCTGGGGATAGAAATGATGACAAATTTAAAGTTTCTGTTAACTCACCTTTCTTTTCGCGTACCACCCACCAGTGCCACCCTTGGTAATAACAATACAGCAGGGCACCTCGACGGCTAGTCAGTCCCATAAAGGATCAACTCCACCTACAGTGCAGTGACTCCACCTCCACAAATGGGGTTGCCCTACAGTGCAGGCAATCCCATTTGTGGAGGTGGAGTCACCAACGACTTTGGGACAGTGCAATTACTTGAGGTCCCCTTCATCGCCCCCAGAACGAGCCAACATCTCTTAATAATGCCAAAGGATCCAGCTGCGTCTTGGGTGCATAGAGTTATGCAAACGAAACTCAATATCCGGCATTGAGTGCTCACACCGCTGGATAGTAGTCGGTGTAGTTCTACGGTCATCCAAAGTAGAGTTGGACGCAAATAGAGTGGAGAGTTGGAGGCCAACGAGTCATCGTTCCGGTGCAGAGATGGTAAGGATGGCTATGCAAAATTCTGTAGCCTTGGTAAGGGACTAGAAATCACGAGTTCCCGAAGGAAGGCGAACTAACCTCCCGCCAATTAAGCCGACGTAATCGGACTTTGCCTAAGCAATAACTCTTTTGTTGGACCTGGAAGCGTGATTATATTCCCTTTTTGAATGAGCTGGTTTTTTCATCCTGGTACCCTGTCAAGCCCAGGACTGGTAGCACACCTACACATGGCGTAGCGCCAGTCTGCGGGAGTGATTTAACCACGGCTGTGATTTGGCACAGCCGAGGACACGTGGCCGCGATCTGCGTTTTGCTGGCACCGAACTACGGATAAGATAGTGGTCTGACGAGCACAGTGGAGCATTGACAGAAACCTGGTAGCTTTCCGTTTGGAGGCCAGCAGGAGGTCCAACAGGGAAGGTGAACGGTCTTCCACATCCGGGTTTCGCGTGGGCAATGAGACCACTTACACACACTCTCAGGTTGGAGAACCTCTGATACTTCTACCTGATAGAAAATATACTAAGACCAAAATAATTACTTTACAGACATGGAAGCTCTTACAGAAAATGACAACTTAGTTTTGGAATTGGTGGTCGAGGGACTATCTACACAGCTTACAATACAGGAATAAATGGCAAATTAAATCGGAAGCCACCAACATCGGAATCTTAGTTTTAATACGAGAAGATGAATTGCCTCCGGCAGATTGGTTGCTAGGCCGAATAACGGACAGACACCCAGGACCTGATGGTGATGTTAGAGTGGCGACATTGAAAACTATAACATCAACATTAACAAGGCCTTTTCGCCGAGGATTCAGAACCAAAGAAAAGAACAGTTCTTGGTGGGCGGGATGTCGGACTAATTTCAAGTTACCAAAGTAAATGGCGACACGGGCAAATTTGAATCGCGCTATAGGTTATCAAACTAAATGGCAACACGGGCAAATTTGAATCGCGCTATAGGTTACGTTTAGTAATGGTAAGTACCGTGCTTGTGTCAGGAGAATCTGAAGTTGAATGAATTAATGACCAACCTTATGACACAAAATCATTCTCTTTGCGTCAATTTCGAAAAATAATACGTGGATTGTAATATTTTAAAATTAAATTAGGTTTATTGAAATCGCTAGCGGCGTGTCTTCAAATATTATTCATAGCCGATTGCGTTAAGCGTAGCTCGGTGAAAAAGATGAAATAATGTGGTGTAAACATATCTAGTGTGCTTCGAATTTTTGCAGCATAAACACGGGAGCCAAACATTGATAACCGTCGCCCACTAACATCTGCATGGTTCAAAGTTTTGTATATGCCCCGACCCGGAGTTGATGGGTCACCCCATCTCCCCAATGCGCCACCTACTACTACTCTACTAAGTACTCACGAACCACACGAAACGCGACAGCACAACCCATGTTTACATTTACATTACGTAGCAAGTGAGTAAGAAATATCTACCGATTGTTTCAGCTACATTGTAGCTCATTGGTACATACACCATGTAGCAATGGCACTACTTCTCATTTTGTTTCCGTTTCTCATATATCACGACAGTTTACACAGTCGATTATCTCCAATTATACTAAAGTGATATTCATACGGTATTCGCCCGGGAATGGAAGGATACCCGAGGTTTTACTGAACAATTTCAGACCACTAGTAACTCTATAAGACGCAAAATTGAAGCAACAATCTCGCTTTCCCCTAATACATTCCTCCTTTGGGTAACAATTTGGACAGGTTCGATTGCGCGAATTTTTGTTTACATCCGGCAGTGCGAAATTATTTAACTAATCCGCGACCAACGTTGTCCCTCGGGGCGCAGGTTTTCTTCATAGAGAAAGTGAAGTAACTGCTTAGTTTGTTTTTTTTTCTATAGGTACCTATCGCATTTCGTGTAGTAGTTTTTCGTGTGGCTCATTGGAGGAAATGGTGAAAAGGTACGTCTGCTATGCATATATTCGGATGATTTTTCACAGCTAAAGATTACAGTATGGAGTGATATAAGGATGCTTTCTATCCCGAAAACTGGTTTCTTGGATAGCGATAGTGATAGGCTTGGTCTTTTATTCTAAATCTAAGAAAATTATCTAAGAGTAAATTTCTGCCCTTCGAAACTTACAAAGATGGCCGGCCTAATACTATTTCATCATTAAGCATAACAAAAATATATGAAAGGGATATGCCAAATAGTATATTTACGAGCCCCCTCGGCTTGGGCAGCCATCAGTCGATACGTGGGGAATTTAGGTCGTAAGGCTTCTTAAGTACTGACATTCATTATTCAATGAAATGAAATAATTATTTTTACTCAAAATACCTTTTGTTGTACGTCAAAGTCAGTAATAGCACGAAATTAAAATCCCGCTGTGTGTCTTTCTTTGAGAAATTCTAACAAATATACTATTATTAGAATGAGAAAGCTTAGTAGAAGCAGTTCATTCCCATAGTGTGGTAACTTAAATAAATTATCTTACTTTGTACACTAAAAACCCTCTTTAGCGATATTGTAAATCTTCAAGTACAGAAACTTTGTAAATATTTTGATATATTATTGTAGAAGCGTCACACATTGCGTTCAAGAGAAATTATTCACCAACCTTTGTGCTATCACAGGTATAGCCCGCTTGTATATTGCTAGTAATTCTAGTTTGTGGTTCTAACAATAAAGCTACTTTGACGGATTCTATAGCGATTTCTTTTTCATTTACTTAGCCCGAAGTTTAAAATCTTTGGCGCTAGAAAGTACTTCTGATTTTATAGTACACGTTGTTTTACTATGACTACCCACATCCTCAATCGCCTGTATAATTATTATGCAGACGCTTTGCCTGCCTTCCTCCCTCCCTTCCAGAAGAACAAAAAAACACCGGAAACTCGCAAACCAAACGACATTTGAGGTCATATCGTGTAAGCCTTTGAATAAAACCAGATCGATTTTAGCTTCTGTTGTAATGCCAGCAACACACATCTCCTCTAAAAGCAACTTTCTCCTCAACACAGCATTGACCGAGTCATTCTCCTGAGCGTCTTCTGCTGTCTATGCCACGCAAGGCTGCTTTCATCAGAGTACAAAACTGAGTGACATTAATCAAATGACCAACTTTCCCTGCGAAGTTAAGACGAGCTGCACCGTGAGATGGTTTCAGTTTTGGCCCAAAGGCGTTTGCTCGTTTACTTCATATACTAAAAAAACTATATTAAGAACAGATTTGCTGGCAATGAACCAATCATCTCTTTAGTGAATTGACGTCTGCCAGATGAAAGCTACCGGTTTATTGAAACTTTCGCTAAACTCTTAAAAGCAGACTGACTTATATCAAGTAAACCAGATACTCTACGACGCCTTTATACTTGTTCCAATAACGACACCACTTGAGCTGCCTGTTCGGTTGTTGTATCTGTCGTTTGTTATAGCGCCATGCACTGTGCATCGCACTACATCCTCCAATGCAGCATGAAACTACCTCTTCCAGTTTCTAAATTCTAAATATTCTAGTAAAGGCTGAGATGCGCAAACATTTGAGGTGTAAAAAGATGGACAGGGTGGTGGCCTTTTCTTTTACACGCTAATTAGTGTGGAGAAGATTGTGGGTCTTAATTTGAAAAGTTTTATACACAAATGAAAATTTAATATTTAAATGGAAACCGCAGCGGTATTTTATCTTATTCTTAAACGGAAACCTAACAGTTTAAGATAAAAAAAAACTAAACTGGTTCATAGGACTTTTGAGACATTTGAATGCCAATGTATTGACTGAGTTGATGTTTTTGCTCCCGATTGAATATAAATTTAATTACTTTTATTAATACTCATTATACGCAACATGTACGCATACGCATAAAGCGAAATAATTTACAATAACGAACAGTAAGTTACAGAGGGGCCACGCGAGAATTGCACATGATTACATGTAAATCCTTAATAATATTTTCGACACTCAGCGGGCGTGTCTCGTTTATCATTTAAATCGTTAAATGAAAACCTTAAATGTCCATTGTTATTGAACAATGAGAATTTAAATAATGTTCATTTGAATTTCATAAAATTGTCTAGTTTCACTCATAACAACGAATATTAAAAAAACGACCAAGTGCGAGTCCTTCGCGTTTACGAAAGTTCCACATCTGTAAAAAGACCAAAAAACGAGTTTATTGCATTGGATGATTTATATTCTACTCAGTAATTTGTACTATTTTTCGGTATTTGTTGACATTGCGGGAAAAGAAATCAGCTGGTACAATTCAACTATCTAGCTGACACTATTTAAAAGATACATCCTAGTGACGTATAGTCTTAGTCGTTTTAACTCCTTTGGTACGGAACTCTAAAAACGACTTGTAGGAATTAGTTCCGACACGTGACTGGATGACTCCTTAAGAACGGGTACGATTTTGAAGTGAACGCAAAGACGTAGGCAACGTAAAGCTGGGAGTGAAATGTTTTACAATGATTTTACTACTCATTTTTTTATACCGTGGGCTTGGAATATTGGTCACGTGTGATGCGGTAATAAACATTCGGGTTTATACCTAAGTTAACATATATATAATTAGATTATTTTTTTAAAATTAATTGTCAGTGCGTTACTTCTACTAATTTATTTATTTAACTCTTTAATAGGTGCTAGTATAAAAAGTTACATACAATTTTTATAGAATATGGGGCAAATGAGAAAATGACATCCACATAATTACTATGCCCCACCACAATACTACCACATATTAATAACGCATCGAGCGTTGCCTTCCACCGAACCTTTCGTTACCTTTCAAAAAAAAAATAACCTATATTATTTAATGACGTCTTGGCGTTCATTGAAAGAGGCCTATGTCCAGCAGTGGACCGATAAGGGCTGATAATAATGATTTTCTTGAACGTATATTAATCACAGACCATGCCAGAAGTGAAGGGCACCAAAATTGATATTTAATGAGATCTGGTTTAAATCAATATTTCCTTTCCTCGTTGTCGTAAATTTAACCATCGTAACACATTCATGAATACAATTTAAGAAATTTCTTCAAGGTATCGTATTCGTTTAAAAATCTTACCTTATCTGATGCATACGTATAAGAAATTTTTTTCATCTCGGAACTCTTGCGGACAGAATTTGCTTGCTTTATTAATTTTTAGGTTTAAAAACGGAACACTATTACTAAGACTCCGCTGTCCGTCTGTCACCAGGCTGTATTTTATGAATTGCGATAACAAGAAATACTATAAAACGGAATAAAATATTTTTAGGCAGGGGATACAAGGAATATTCACTGTGAAATATTCACAGAACACTTATTAATATATTCATTTAAAAAAATGTACTCAATTTAAATGAAAATAAAAATAAGTAATTAATGCTTAAGAGCTTCCATACAATAAACATATTTTTGCAATTTTTATTTAATGGTACGAAACCCTTTATACGCGAGTGAAACTAGGACTTGGCCGGTTATTTCCATTGAATAAGATGCTAAAATATTTTAATTATAGATGTGGTGTGCTAACGCTTTCATAAGAACCTACACCTACGAGGGGTAAAACAGTTTTATTTTTCAACGTAGTTTCCTTCTATCTCGATGTGTTTAGACCAGCGCTTCTCCAATGCCGTTTCACCAGTTTGATAAAATGTTTTAGAGAAAACATTTTCCCCTCAAAATACTCGTCTATGGCGACAAAGATTTCATCATTCATTTATAAAAGTCTTCGGCCACCTAAACATTTCTTGAGATTTGGAAATAAGTGGAGTCGCACGGTACCAGATCTGGGGAATAGGGTGGATGCGGTAACAATTCGAACCGCAATTCATGGAGTTTGGCAACTGCAACCCTTGCACAGGTGCGTTGTCGTGGTGGAATAAAACTTTCTTTTTAGCTAAACGAGGCCGTTTATTTCGTATTTCTTCACAAATTTTTTGCAGCAAGTTTGCAAAGTACTCTCCATTTATTGTTTTTCCTCTTTGCAAATAATCTACTAAAATAATCTGTCGAACATCACAAAAAACAGTCGCCACCACTTTGCCGGCCGACAAAACCGGCTTTGCTTTTTTCGGTGCAGGTTTTCCGCTCTCAGTCCACCGTAGATTGTTCTTTTCACACCGTAGACAGTCAGTCACAGTAGTTTGTTCTTTTATTTCAGGAGTATTAGTTTCATCTGCTGTCACATAACGCCGCAAAAACTTGTTAGTGTCACGCTTGAACAGCGCCAAATATTCCGACGAATCGTCCACTCGACGTTGCTTTTTGGTAAACAGTGAGCAAACGCGGCACCGACCGCGCGCCCAAAGCTTTTCGATCCAAATATTGGTGTAAAATTTTAAAAACGTGTTCACACGAAATGCTCACCACCTCTGCTATCTTCCGCAAATTTAAGCGCCGATAATTCAAAACTATTTTTTGAATCTTTTTGATCATATCCGGATTTGTGACTTCATTTGGACAGTTAGACTTGTCGGCGTCTTCGGAGCTCTGTTACCCACGTTGATAATCTGTTACTCAGGGGTGAATTGTACTCAATGCAGGAGCAGTAGTACTTAAAACACTGTCTAGATTGACTTTAATCTGGGATGCTGTTTTCCATTTTGAAACGTAAAACTTTATCAGCGCATGAATTTCGTTTCTTTCCATTGTTGTGAAAATTTACGGAAAAGAAAGTTCTAAGTCCCCTCACACAAATTCTATCAGTTCCAATAAATTCAAATTAGGCGCCCTATTTTCGAAAAGATGATAGAATATAATGTAATAAATTTTGTTTTCGTTTTAATTAAGTTCATCGTTTCGGTCAGTTACATGTAATTCTGTGATCGGCCGTACCTCTTACATATAATTCTATGATATTGTATAAATTCATTTAAAGTGAAAACATAGCTACTTTTCTTAAATTTCATTCAAAGAAAATGAAGTTTGATCAGCAAATATTCCCATGCCTCCACCACCGTATACACGACAGATGTCAACCGCGGGGCATAGCCTGATAATCCACTAAAAGTGGGTGTTCAGATTTAGCCGTGGGTCCCTCTCACCCCATTGGATCCTACCCAAGGAGCTTTTCACGCGAAACAAAAAAATAGGCTATTAATACAACAACTTAAAACGAAAATTATATCAACGGATAAAAACACATGATTTTTATTGCATAGCAGCTGAATCACCATATGAATAGCGAGTACAGCCGCTCGATTTAATTGTAACACCAACAATGGAATTAACCGTTAAGGAATGAAATGTGTTACACAAATTCTATTCTGTTTCATGTAACGCTTCTACAGTGTAATGAGATAAAGCGTTCGGCTAATTTACCCCAGAGGATAAAAGATTTGCTCTTTTTCCTTACATTTTTTTAACATCCAATTCGAAACGAAGCATTAATTTTATGTAAAACGCTTACCCGCAAAGACATTTTGATTTTATAACTCCTTTTGATTTGTCCGCTGTCATAAGCAGAATGTGACATTTATGGCTTACCGTCTTTCCGTTTATTCCATCATAAATTTTTGTAGACATTTCTATGTTAATAAATGTCCTCCATAAATATGCATTTATTCTTATTATTTTTGTTTTTTGGTGAGGTTGTGGAACCATACGGAAGAGGTGTGTTCGAGGCCCAAAGATGATAAATGAAATGAGAAAAGGCTATTTTTTCCCATTTTATTTTAATCTAAATGTAAGTCTTATTTTTTGATAACAACTTAGACAGTTTTGAGTATCTATAGTTCGTTTGTTAGTGTGAAGTTATGTAACTAGTCCATAACCAAATTTGTACCACGGGGCGCAGGTTTCCTTCATTAAGGAAATGAACTAGCGTATGTTACTAACTTTGCTGTTCTTGTTTACATGGCGCTCCATGTATGCTTATAAGTTTGGAGTATAACCTTCCAGTGCAATGGTCCAGTAATATGTTGTAAATTTTTGTTACGCAGTAATACATCTCAACTGATATTGGCAGTAAAGTTCTTATTTTGTAATTATTTTTGCAGCTTCATGAAATGTGCAGTGACCATAGCACACATTATATTTGCTTGCTGAGATGGATTGAAAATCTCGATTCCTCGTAGCATTTGAAGAGGCCTTTACGTTCATATATATATATATATATA
>JAFELO010001500.1:1174599-1219597 GCA_017140195.1 Eumaeus atala
AAAAAGAAACTATTTTCTATCCATTGATTTTTTATTCTAATGACATTTTATCGGTTATTGGGACTTCATAGATCATTTCTTGTAATCCTGCCAACAGATATACGCAGATAGATATACAGAACCTTTCTTGTAATAATGTAATAAATAATAAATAGATTTAACATATATAACATCCATCATAATACATAATTAATATAATTTGCAACTATAAAACGCACAATACTTGGGAATTATTTGGATGGAACGTACAAACTTACCATCAAAAAGGACAGAAAAGCTGGTTTAAGACCTTAAAATATATCACTATATTTAAATTGATGAAAAATGATCACTCTGCTTTGGCACAGTCTATATTCATTTATCGTATTGTATCATCGTATTGTATCACGTCTTGGGGCGGATCATATAAAACTTATATGATAAAGTTGGAGCGAACCCAGGGAACTTTGCTATAAGTTATGACTTTCAAAACAGAGATACCACACTACCAATGTATATGATAACCGTGATGTTAAACAATCTTTTCGTGTTGGTCTAATGTGGTTTACTTAATAAAAATCACTCTGAACCTACTACCTTTTGTGCACGACATTGGGACCTCCCGGCGTAAAAATAAAGTTTGTCATACCTTGCCCTTTGGAACTAGTTTTTTGAAAAGATTCCCGTGTTACTTCAGCCCTAAGCTATGGAACCCTAATTAATGCTCGCCTTCATATATATAATATTTTTATAACGACATTGAGTCCTATGTTTTTAAGCAAAATATATGATCTTGGAAATGTTACACGCACACATAGTAATAGGAAACCGAGTAATATACGCTCGTACTCGCCAACAAAAACACACATACACACATGCAAACGACTCAGCCACACAAGATTTATTTAATATCAAACATGCACAAACAATCACACATACGCACTCTCACCACTTGCTAATTATATTTATATTAATTTTATGCTTGATATGGAGATACGTATAACACAAGTAATAAGTTTTAATTAAAACGCAACTGTATTATTATGGAAAAATTATATGTTAAAACGTTAAATTTCATGTTAAGTCATAAATTCATAATAAGGCAATAGTACTCATCCTGTTTGTTACTTGTTGTACACTATAGAAATTGTGAAATACCCACAAATTATTTTTATGGTTCAATGTTTTGTCAATACAATACTTATAACATTGGATTGGTTGAAACTCATTTTTACTTTAAATTACTGTTCGTAATATTTCCTCTATGTATTAGTTATGTGATGGTGTAACCTGGATGCTGGAACGGAATACTGTTCATCCAAGATCGGTTCATCCAACTACCATAACAAACAGGTAACCACTAATTACGTAGTAACTTATTTTAATGTCTCTACTCCCGAGGAATTTGGTCTCGCTTTGCTAATTTTGTTATACTGTACTATTTTATGTTGAATATTGAATAAATTATGTTGAATTATTGAATTCGCTTTTTTATTGTGCGTGTGAGTATTTTATTTCCATAATAAATAGCTTTTCTTTTCTTCAATTTTTGTGTTCTAGTGGTACCTCAAAAGGAAAAACGAAACCACTATAGGATAATTTTGTTATCCGTCCGTATGTCTATCAAGACTTCTTTTAGGAACCTGTACTAGCTATCTGGCGCCGCTTGCTCGTTGTTAATTTAAATAGTAAAACCTTATACAAGAATCACTCGATCTATTGTTAAAAACCAGATGAATATCCGTTCAATAGATATTAAAAATCACAGATGGGTGACAGCTTTTGGTAAATCTACTTTATCTAATAAGAAAATAGATTAACACTTACACCATACTTGGCTTGTTTGCCTCCTCTGATATAAAAAATATCGACAAAATCTAAACAGATAAAGGTTGATATAAAACGACTACCTGACCTGGTCAAACAGTTACCACCTGTTCGCACTGAGGAGTGAGGGCCCTTAGCTGTGAACGGTATTGGCGTGAATCACTGTATAAGAGCTTTCCAGTTCGTATAATATTTACATATAAATATTCCAAAAGGCAAATAATTTCCGCATCTGTAATACAGGTCTGGCAATTGATTTCAATATTGGCATTCGATATTGGAAATTATTCAACAGAAAAACCCGTTTGTGAGATAACATGAAAGCCAGTTGCAATGTTTTCGCTGATAAAACCAAAAATAATTATATCACGGCGCAGATATTTGTAATGTCTTTGCCGTGCCAATAGCAATAACGTTTATATTTCCCAAAAGACGATTCGTTGCCAAATTCACAATACTAAAGATACAATAGTAATCTGTAGTAATAATATCAAGCTGTGGAGTTCATTTCTTAGATCGCACTAATCTCAGGAACTACGACAGGGCGGAATTGCAATAATCGTTTTATAACAGTAGTGTAATAAGTGTACTATACCGGTTTTAATTAAACACGTGATATCACATTTATAATGGACCGTCTCCGGTCGGCTCCACGTGTAATCTTGTACAGTTTTAATTCTAATAGGTAGATATACATACATTTAATTGATAATTAAAGGAGTTATTTTAGATCAAATGAAGTATATATATATATGTCTCGTCAAGTGAAACATGTTATTTGTATTAAACTCATTATCAATATCTATTTCAAATAGATGTCAATAAAACCTATAGGATGACAGCATGAATGAACGCCAGCCACTGTGAAATTTTAAAAAGCACATTTGGCTCCAGTCCGCCCGTCATGTGACTAATGTAATTTCACACGCCTCTGTAACAACTAGTGGAGACTGGAGTTACAGAATACATTCCAACATAGAATATCTCGCTTCATGTTCATGCATATGCACATGGTTAAAAATCATTAAATATACTGTGTGACAAGACAAAGGTAATCTTCAACGAACACGTCTTCCCTAGGCCGGTCAAAGTCGGTGGTGCTGTTCCCGAAGTCGTAGACGAATATGTCTAACTCGGGCAACTATTGCAATTAGGTAGACATAACTTCCGCAAGATTGCGGTAGTTCAACGGGTTATTGAACGTTCCAAGTTGGGTGTTTCTCTATCAGACAGAATTCGTAAAGAAGTCATAAGGCAGAAAATTAATGTATCCGATATCACACGCTCAATAAGCTCGCTGAAGTGACAATGGGCTTGCTTACACACTCAGAAGAAGGAGTTCTGGGATGGAGGCTGCGTTTAGGAAGAAGAAATGTTGGTCGACCGTTCACCAGGTGTTGACGATCTCCGTGCAGTAGCCGGTCCAGGATGGATGCCAGTAGTAGGAGATCGGTCGTCTTGGAGTTCATTGTAAGAGGCCTATGTTCAGCAGTGGAACGATAAGGGTTGATAATGGTAAAAATGTGTAAAAATATATGAATGCATAATGAAGTTTTTGTTTATTTGTAGAGTATAGAAGGGCAAGTGAGCAATCGGAGACTTCTCGTCGTAGACTATCGATGCCCAAAGACATCCGTACCACCGCTGCCATACAGATGCGTTGGTCTCTCTTCCTCCCCTACTCCAGTGATTTACTTAGCTATTGCATGAATAATATTACTAAATCACATGATTTTTGCATTGATTGGCAAACTAGAATTTGGAGACTTCTGGCAAGTGATTGCCGACGACCACAAATATTTACCACTTACCCACATGTTTTGCAGAGTCTGTGGTTTTCTTCACATACACAAGAGCGGTTTGTGAGTTTAAGGGGGTAGAAAGTCAACATGTTTTCTTGTAATATTGCCATACAATGCTGTGGGACAGCCAAATTGGGCCGGCAGGCCCGAGGAGATTTATGAGTAGCCGGGGACCTATTGTAAAGGAGAAAAGTAGGGCAACGTATCTGCACATCAACAATAATGCGAATGTCTATGTGCGTCGGTAGTCGTCAAAAAGATTTCTAGCCCTCCTATACTTATGTGGATATTTATGGATGTCGGTAGTCATACAAAGTCTCCAAATCGTTCGCCCCCATAATACCGTAAAAAACTAAATTAGGTACTAATAATGTTATATGTACTTCGTTTACAAGTAATTAGTTTGGCCATAAATACCGTTACAATTAAAAAAATTAAACAGTTACCTTTGAATTTGGAATGTGTTATTTTTATACGATATTTTATGTGTTTTCTCATTTTGGTGTCGATACGTCAATATTTTGCGATATTAAAATGGAGTGAGGTGATAAAGAGAACGGAGTCGCTGTGATTGCGTTACACAAAGTGGGTATGGAGCCAAAAGCAATGTGAACTCTCCATACGCTTGGTATTACTCAAATGTCTATGTACCTGGCTATTAATAGGTACAATAAGACTTCCCCTGTTTGTGATAGATAAAGATCGGGCCGTAGAATTCGTTTGAAAAAGGTGGTCGAAGCAGTAGAAGAAAGAATTCGAAAAAGTCCTCTCTGAAAGCAAAAGATTTTATCTCGGAAATGAAGATAACACCTAGAACCATGTCGCGTATTTTAAGAGATGACTTAGGACTTGCAGACTATAAGAGCCTATAAGAGGATGCACTTGTATCATACTACATAAGAGGATGCAGAGTGGTAAAACGCAATGACTACTGAAGTGGTACGCAAAGGGAGTTCACAGAAAAATTTTGTTTAGCGATGAAATTTCTCATCGCTAAACAAAATTTTTTTTCAAGGAAGCAAACAAAATGTCGACAATTATTCAACAGAGCAACGTGGGCATTATCCGACTTCAGTGATGGTTTGGTCCCCACCAATCATCACGCAGGTCGTCTTCCCACCTGGGGAAAGATCTACCGACACTTCGTTTTCCTAAACGTGGCCTCCACTCTAGAACCTTACTAGTGATTGCGGTACCATCAAGCAGATCGCCGATAGGCGGCAGTGGTGCCGGCCCGAAACCTAATAATGTTACAATTTGTGTTCTACAAGATTTTATAAAGGGGTCAACAAGGGGTGTAAAGAGACTAGAAGAGTTGTGTTAAAATTCAGATACTTTTATTTAAACATTGTCTATCCACATTCATAATCCAGGATAAATTTAAATTTATACAGGAAAAACAATGGAATTAATACAGTTTTTGATATTGATTACTATAAAAATGAGGGTATGAAGTCTCCGGGTAGTTGTCGGAGACTCCCGGCTGCAACTTGGATGGTACTTTATATATAGAATTAAGACATTTTAACGTTAAAACACAATATTTAATAAGATATGAAATGTGGCGTCGGTAAGAAATCAAGAACTCACCCTGGTTTATGAAATATAATTTATATTTCATTATTTTATATCAGCAATATATAGGATCCCTGCAAAAAAGATAAAACTACTTAATTATGATTTGCTGAAGGCAGATAGCGTCAGCGTTAAATCAAGCCGTCGTCCAAGCCACGCTGAAGAGAAAAAAAGAGTGACATTTCTTCAACACAGAGAACATTAAGCCTTACAATGAAAGGTGACAGATATACTTTTTATATAATATTTAAGTTTTAAAACATTATGTCTACAATACCAATAGGCAAAATTTTACTACTATTTGCAAAATTTAAAAGTACCAAAACTTCTAAGACAAAACTCAAATTTAAGCAACTTGTACTGAATGAAAAGAAAATGTTTAGCATTACAGTCCGCATGAGAATTTGTTACTTCAAGATACCCAAAGTAGCATTACGAATTGTTAAAATTTGTTCATTGTATACCACATATACTGCATCCATACATTCATCACTGACAAACATCACTACAATCATAATAACATGCTAATTGCCTTTGTGCTTATTACACCGCGCCCTTTCAAACAGAGATAAGATCACTATGTACCTTACTCACATGTACTAAGTAAATATAAAACCATAGGATACTCTAATACATAATACTTTTTTTATAATATATTAAAGGTGTAATGCAGATGAATATTCTCATCATAATGCACATAGATAATGCATCAACTAGTGTTTTAGGGTAACACCACATGTAAAAGTACATGAAAAATAAAAGTATTTATCATGGATAACACATCCTAATAATTCTAAATCCTTGATATTGCAAGTTCCCAAGTCTCTGCCATTTAAATCTTGCAGAACATAAACTCAAGGAGATTTCTTTCAACAGTTTTATACTTTATATATTTAGGAGCGAATTCTTTAGGAAAATGCTTGTCCTTGTCACTCAAGAAATAAGTTTTCTTGGAGACTATGTCATCAAAATCTTCCGTATAACAATCACGTGGTGCGAAAATGAAATTATCTACATTGTTTGAATCACCAAAAATGTAAGAGTGAAACCCGTGGTCTCATTCACAGATACACTATTAATAGCAATCTGAATTTGAGGCAAAAACACATCCCAAGTTCTATGATCATCATTAACAAATGTTGAAATGCAAGTAAAAGTTGCTATGTTATAACGTTCTACAGTATTTACTTGAGGAGTGTAACGAGGAGTAAAATGTACATTTGGTATGTTATATTTTTTGAAAAAAATTATACACTCATTACTTACGAATTGAGGACCATTGCCTAAAATTACAGTTTGAGGAACCACATGTACCAAAAATATATATTCTTCCATTGATTTAATTATTCTATTAGCAACAGCTCGTCGCATTGGAAAAATTAAACAATATTTTGAAAAGCAACAAGTGACTACTAAAATAAAATTATTTTCCTTCCTAACTAGTGGGTAAAGGACCCATGATGTCGACAGAAATTACTTGCCATGGTCGCACACAATTCTTATGCGTTCCCATGTCTCCCAATTGTAAGTGATTTTGTTACTTATACTCCAAACACTTAGAACAGTTGTTAACATAATTTGCTACATCTTTATGCATTTCAGGCCAAAAATAATGTAAATTTAATCTCTTCAATGTTTTATAAATTCCTAAATTACCTGAACTAGGAATGTCATGATTATTAGAGATAATCTGCTGACGATGCTCTTTTGGGATGACCTCTTTTCAATCAAACTCTGACATTAGGTTTTTTCATTTTTTGTTAACATAAATAATTTGTTACATTTTATTTGAAAATTTGGAAACGATGTTGGCTTATTACCACAACCATTATATATATAAAGAAACCACTTATCCGTACCTTTAAAATCTACAATTGAGAATATGTCATCTACTTGAACAGAACGACTGAGAGCGTCAGGTATAACATTATCTGTACCTATGCGATGTCTCAAGTTGAATTCAGATAATCTAATTGTCCAACGTGCTAAACGACCAGTAGGGTTAGATAAACAAAGAAACCACTTAGGCGCGCTATGATCCGTGTAAATGGTAAATCGCATGTCATTTTCTAAATAACAACGCCAGTATTAAACAGCGACCAGAACCGCTAAGATTTCACGTTCCATTATATCATACAGATACGTTCTTGTCTACTAAGAGACTTATTCATAAACACAATGGGAACTTCCATACCATCAAAAATGTGAGTAAGCATTTTGCCTACTCAAAAACTGCTTGCATCCCTATGAACCTGAAATGGCTCAGGTTTTATGTTTCAGGTTCATAAATGTCTCCATTTAAGCACAGTGGCTGAAACTAGGCACTATTTAAGCTCTCTAAAAGACTTATTTGCTTCCGCTGTCCATTTAGAAGGTGGTACACCCTTACTAGTAGAAGTGAGTTTATTTTGTTTGTGTGTGAGTTAAGTTTTTATTATAGCGCAGCCAAGGTGTAAGGTAATTTGTTATGAAGCGTTTATACCATGAAACTGTTCCTATGAATCGTTTTGAAGTTTTCACGTTCTTTGGGGTTGGATAATTAATAATAGCAGATACCTTCTCAGAGTATGTTCGTAAACCGTGATGATCTACAATATAGCCTAAATATTTAAGTTGTTTTCTAAAAATACATTAATCAAAATTTATTGTAAGATTTGCTTCCTTTAAAATGTTTTAGACTTGCAACAAAATCGATCCATGCTCTTCAAAACTTGAAATGGCTATCACTAAATCGACAATACAACCCCTCACTTTCACGCCAAAACGATTACCGAACAACATATCTACTAATCTCTGCTGTGTCGCAGGCGTATTACTAGGGAGGATCTAAAAGTTCGTGGCCGAACCTACATGGAGCTATGACATCTTTTTCAATATACCGTCATTTGTTAGTGTTAGTACGTGTAATATTGATTTATTGTGCGCAGTTTCATTCCGATACTGCACAATATAAATTTTCAGTGATTATTTGTTTGAAGCTATCTGAAGCAATTTTCAATAATGGAGAAAATTGAACACCGTGCAGTCATTAAGTACCTCAATAAAAAAGGCCTATCACCAAAAGACATCCATCAAGATATGGTGAGCACTTTGGGGTGTCTGCTCCATCGTATTCCAGTGTCAAGAAGTGGGTAGCTGAGTTTAAGCGCGGTCGTGAGAGCATTAAAGATGATCCTAGGAGTGGAAGGCCTACATCCTCTACCACGAAAGAAAACATGGATACAATTTGTGATCTCGTACTGGGTGACCGACGTTTGACCATTGGTAAGATAGATGAGATAACAAACATATGTTATGGCCGGTCGCAACACATAATAACGGAAGAGTTGGGGTTCCATAAGGTTTCTGCTCGCTGGGTCCCGAGTTTGCTTTCTGCTGAACAAAAACGAGTTCGATACTCAATTTCGCGAGAATGTTTGGAACTTTTTGAGACTGATCCCGAGGACTTTTTGTATAGATTTATGAACATGGATAAAAGCTGGTTTCACCACCATACTCCTTTATCGAAGCAACAATCCAAACAATGGAAAAGATCAGACTCTTCTACACCGAAAAAGGCTAAGGTCGTTTTGTCGACTAACAAAGTCATGGCTTCTGTTTTTTGGGATGCGAAGGGCATTATTTTTGTAGATTATTTACTGAAACGTCAAACTATAAATTCTAGTTATTATTGTAACCTTTTAAGAAGACTCAGGGAAGAAATAAAAGAAAAAAGGCCAGGAATATTTCGTAAGAAAGTTTTGTTTCATCAAGACAATGCACGTGTTCGCACTTCGGTTGAAACAATGTCTGTAATCCATGATTGTGGCTACGAATTTCTGCCCCACCCACCTTATTCGCAGGATTTAGCCCCCTCGGATTATCATTTATTTCCAAATTAAAAAAAACATTTGGGTGGCTCGAAATTTTCGACCAAAGATGAGGTGATAGTCGCAGTAAACGATTATTTCGCCGACCTTCCGGAATCTTTTTTTTTCGAGGGGATAAACAAGTTGCAGGTCAGGTGGAAGAAGTGTGTTGAACTAGACGGAGACTATGTCAAAAAATAAAAATAAATTTAGATCCACTTTTCTTTCATTTTCTTGGTCGGGCTAAGAACTTCTAGATCCACCCTCGTCGTAACACCAAATGTCATACGCTTGAATCCGTAGGTGCCAAAAGTTGGAATATAAAATGCAGTCTTATCTCTATCAGACTCGAGAATGCTGGTTTGGAAGAAGGAACTACAAAAATCTAGGGTGGTCAAAATCCGTGAATCCCTAAGGTTGTCTATAATGTCAGATATAAGGAAAATTATAAGCATCATTTCTTGTCACAGCATTCCAATTCCTACTGTCCAGACAAAGACGATAACTACCCGTGCCTTTACCTTTATGTACTAAAAGCACTGGAGAACTCCAATCGCTCTGACAAGGCTTGTAACAACATTCATCCCTAACATTTAATCCACTTTTCGGGAGACATTCTATAATAACGCTGCGGAGTAGGTACTGCGTCCCTGTGAGTCTATCCTATGAGTAACCAGAGTTCTTGATCCTAAGCCCTTGCTTTCAGATGAAACAGCATGAAATTGCTCGATTATATTGTCTGCTATTGATCTTTGATCAATGTTCATAAGCGGTTTCAACGGCATCCGAATTACTATAAAAAAGTAACAAGTACGTTGAAATAATGAAGAGAAAAAAAATTGCTACCATTTGCAACTGTTGCTGAAATATTTTTCTCATTAAATAATGTATAACCCGTTTAACAAAACCCAAATAAAAATTACTACCTAATATTGAAATAGTTGCTCCAGAATCCAACGATCCGTGCATAGAAATTCCATCAATCATTATGGAAGCATAAGGCCAAATATCACCATTATTATTACTACATTCCACAGAGTTCAATTAGAAGTCCTAAAATACAGTGAAATTATTTTGAGCCACAAATTCCACTCTTCTTTAGAAAAAATATTTTTCAAATTAGCGTTACCATTAACACACATTGAATCTTTAGTACAGTTCCAACTTATTCGTTTTTTGAATTTGTATTATTATTATTATAATTACTATTCTTAGGTGCTTTTGGTGTACACATAGGACAATCAGGACGCTTCACGTTCTGTCTGCCACAACCAAAACAAAATATGACATTCCTGTCTTTATGATAGCATAAAAATGAGAATGAGATTTACATCTCTGACAAAATACTCTATGGCACACCACATCATGATTATTAATTGTGTTAATGAACAAGAATATGGAAGGATTAAATAACTGGAACGCTGATATAAAGATGAATTCATATATTTCATAATTATCTTATTTATTTCATAATTTATACACTACAAACAATTTTGACGTCTTCTTTCTGAATTATCATTAATAAATTGGCTATATTGAAACTATTATTGCAAAGAAGTATTCTTTAAAACTTTGTCATACTTATTATAAAACTCAGCTGCAATACGATGCTGTAAAGCAAAAGAAAATTGAATAGGAAAAAAAAAACAATTTAAAGTGTAGTAGAATAAACATTCAGAAAATTTCACATTTGAAGAGGAGCTGTTTTCGACGAATAATTTGGTTTCAAAACCAAGACATGAATCGAATCGTCTAGAGATATTAATCACGTTACTTAGTTAGGACCGTCTGACGATTTAGTTTCATAGAATCTAAGCGTTGTTCTGTTTTAGTGGGAATACTAGTAAGAGGTATATTTTTACTATTATATTCAATTTATGGTGTAGTGAAATATTAGTTCCTTACATATGAACTTGGCGTTTTGTATGGGAGGAATAAAGTCGAATATTTCTTAATATAATATATTTGATTAACCATAGTACAAACCATTGTTTTCTATGCACTTTTAGTATCTCATGGGTAGTTCATTGATCCCTTCACTAAAAAAACCAGTCGGACAGGAATCAGTAAAATCTTTGAAGGCGATTTGCACTGCCACATCATAGTTGAATTTTTTCCCTTAATTGCTTCTTGCAGTTACATATTCTCCAAATTTAGAAATAAATCTATTGGAGCAAGGTCCGGGGAGTACAGAGGAAGTTTTAGAGTTTCTAATTGGAGGAATTTGGTAGCCCAAATTAGAGGAGCTCTGTTGCGCATTGTGTGGTCTAGCATTGTCTTGAAGCAGCGGTGGGGTGGAGCGATTGAGCAGCTTAGGTTGTTTTGCCGCTAGATTTTGTACCATGGGTTACAATTGCTGACAATAGACATTAGCCGTAACAGTATGACCAGATTTGAGAAAACTGTATGTAATAAACAATACCGGTAATTTTCGCTTGGGGCAGGATTTAGATGGCTGGCCATGATCTAACCATGCGCTGAGTGCTTCCGACTATCGTAAAGCATCCAATTTTTAACACAGGTAAGGATCGGTTTAAAGTACCTTCATTATTGTGCCGGTTTAGAAATGTAACGCAGCAGTCGATGCGCGTTTGCCGGTTTGCTTCAATAAATTCGAGAGGTATCCATCTTTCAAGTTTTTTAATCTTCCCAATTTGATTCAAGTGAATCAAAACAGTTCAGTCAGTAACAACGCCGCCTGCAGCTAACTCGGACGTGTTTTGCGATGGATCCGCTTCCACAATAGCCTTCAACTCCTCATTATCAACTTGGGTCTCAGGCCGTCCACGGGTTTGTTCTACAGGTCGAAAATTCCAGGACGAAAACTTTGGAACCAAAAACGAACTGTGTTTTCTATTGCAACACGACCGCCATACACATCATTTACTAGCGCCACGGCGGAACTCGTACTCGTAAAATAATGTGATTTTAAGTTTTCCATTTTGTGAAGTGAGTGACGCAAACAGAAAAAAAAACAGAAGAAGTATACAAATAAATGACGGTCATGGAAGCACAAGTACATGAGCAAATAGATGTACAAATTTAAATTTGGAATGTCTTACCAATTAGGAGAAATTCGTGATTAAATTGGCCAGTACGAAAATCGCCAATTTCATATATAAGGACCTAATATCAGCAGGTTATTAGTGGGATGATATTTATATTGGTGGCTAAGGGTGGGCAAAGGTTTGGAGGGAGAGGGGACATAATTTAGGCGAGTTGGGGATGTATCAAAACACATTTAGCGCGCCGCCCGTTATTTGTGATACCGCATAATATTTCGTGCAACATATTGTAATAATAACCGAGACCACTAATTACAAGAGAAATAAAGTTAAAAACGGAACCTACTAATAAGACTCCGTTATCCGTCTGTTCGTCTGTCGCCAGGCTGTCTGTCACGAAGCATGATAGTTAGAGAGTCGCAAATGCTGTATTTCTTTTGCCGCGATAGTAGAAAATACTAAAAATCGATAAATTATAATTATATCACTGGAAAAATCCAATACAAACTTCGTATTTGTCGTTTGTTTTATACAAAATATACACTGGCACCAACAAGTGTCAGTTTGTCAACTTATATAAGTTGTAATGCTCGTAGAGTAGTAAAGATTGTACACATACTGATAGACAAATAGTCATCCACTAGTGTACTATAGGCAGACTGTTTTAGTGGCTATAATTATTAGTATTGAACACACAGAATTCATTTGGGATCGAGCATCCACTGAAGGAGTCTCCATTAACAGAAAAAGTTGCCGTAAGAAGCTAAGCAGCTTAAAAGCGGTTCATTTCTATATGCACCCGGTCACAATCCTCTCCATGGTCGAAAAGTTTACGTCAGTGCCGAGGCTGTGTTAGCTAACACGTGCGAGGTGCCTCCGACGTGAGAGTTAGGGCAGGTGGGACCTTTCAATCCCACTGGTCATGATAATTATAGTCAAATTATCTGTTACAAACACTCTCATATCGGGATGCATTTCTCCCATCTGCATTAAAATGGTTTGAAAACGTATTATGTCCACTGTCTATAAGAGTTCACAAGAATATTCAATCCAAATTAAACTCAATTACATGGCATATTATATTCATATCATATTATGAAATCATACTCATAATACTCTACATGGGGACGGTACAGAGTATCGTTTGTTATGTTTTCTTTTGATGTATTTAATACAATACAATAATATCACCATAAACGAATTTCGGCTAGAGCAGCAATTTTTTTTTTGAGAAGAGACACCTTCGAATGACGTTATATTATAATAGTGTATAAGTGTATGCGCAGACACTATTTCATTTTCTATTTCATTTTTTTTTACTTACTATTCCGATGGGGCGGCAAATCCGAGATGAACATACGATGGGTTCTCTCCGAGGCACGGAGCTGTAATACCACCAACTTAAAAACTCTGGTCAGTTATTACAAATTGAAAATTCTTAATAACAATATTTGATTACGACACGGGATTCGATCACGGAACCTCACATCTGTGACTGAACATGCTTGCTACTACACCACGTAAGCAAGTATTTTAAGTCCACCTTATTTTGTGTGTGTCATTATAAACAAACCTTTAAAAAGTAATACAATAAAATTTGAAACACAAATTTAAAAATAACTTAGCAAGCAAAGCACGACATTAGACGCAAACAGTGCAGTTCCGTTACAGCGACCTTATCCTAAACGCCATTCAACAAACATATTGCATAATTGCGTTTCACCCGATTTTCGTCAATCGCGCTCCAACTCTGATAAGATTTTAAAATCGCCTTTGAGCGCCCCCCCGAGGTTTGTTTCATCGCTTCCTCTCATCTCTATTCATAAAGCGGCTAAGGGATTAAAGGCTGTTTAAGTTGATTGCGGTACAGATATATATGTAAATAAGAGAGAAGGTTTGTTAGAAATGCCTATTTTGAAGTGAAACTTCTTTCTAGACATAAAACCCCTGACGTGTTTTCTGTCACGAAAAAGCGTTATGACCGCGCGGAGAGGGTAGACTATATAACGCAGTCAAGTTCCTCTGCCTTATTTTTTGATAATACCGTATTGTCTGTTAAATTTCATTTATATTATATCACCCACCACATATTTATTTTTTTATTTGCTAGGGTGTACACAAGTATTCGAATCACCTTGTAGTATAATTGACTACCGTTGTAACCACTTGCTTTGTAAGAGCTGGTGGCTTCGCTCCATTGTAGCCAATCGGCTCGGTTGAAGGCTCCTCACACTAACCGTATTAAAAGTGACGGCAATGCTATCGCTTTTCGTGCGGTCTGTGATTAGCCCGGGAACTAAAAGGTGAACGCATCACAACCATTAACCGTGCGGATGTCAATGTCACCAAATAACTCAGAGTCCTTCTTTGTCCTCCTACGAATGGAAAATAAATCATCGTTTTCTTTAATATCGGCCCTTATTGTTCCACTGCTGGACATAGGCATCTTTCAGTGAGCGCCAACAACAGCGAATTTAAGCAAACCTCTTTAGCTTTTTAATAAAATTGAAAATAAATCATGTCTATAATAAATTTTAAACATCTATATTCACTTAACTCCTTATATTTAAAAGTTATGGGGTGAATTTGAAAAAAATAATGAGGCACGTATTTTTAAATTCCGCTCAAGTCCTTAGCTTGCAAGCTTCCCAAAATTCCATACAAATTTTCACCCTATATTTTTAGGGGTAAGGGACAAAAAGGAGCAAGAAGAGAACGTTTATCAGTTGTCAGATTTCTGTCTTGAAGTTGTATTAATTCCACAAAATCTTTCACACCCTCCTGAATGGGATGAAGGTAAATTTCCCAAAATCTCTCTCTGTTCCCCTACACTCACCAAGGAACATGCACGTCAAATTTCAGCATCTTGCGTTCAGTAGTTACGGCTGTGCGTTGTCCGTCAGTCACTCAGTAACTGAAGAGATTTATATATTTAGGCATATACATACACGAACAACACTATGTATGTTGTCCCCACGCCTTAATTTCCTAATGGGGTAGACGGAGAATACTACTTTGGTACCCTACAGCGAAGTGTTATCGTTCAAGTTTGAGTGCGTTCGGCTGTTGACGTGATAACAAAAGACAGTTAACAAGACAGCTGAGAGATGTTCGTCGATTGAAGCCTACAATTATAATTCAATAAAACTAATTTTACGGATTTTATCGCTGTTTATTTAATTATTTATCTGGAGCCTCGGCGGTCTAGTGGTAGTCTTGCAGCAATTATGTTTTTGCCACTCCAACCTTTCAAAAAGTATATCTGTCATATTTGACAATCAGACTAAAGGTTTTGTCAAAATGTCACTTCTTTCTTTTTTCAGCGTGAGGACGGAATGATATCTGACGCTATGTAACATCACCAAATGATAATTACATAGTTTTTTTTCCTTCTCCGCTCGAAACCTATATTTTCGTGTCAGGATGCTACGAACTATTAGTTTATTTAATATAAAAAGAGTTCTTCCTCCTGTTCTAAAAATTGGATTTAATATGAAGATATGATGTCACCATAATCTTCAACGATTGAATTTGAAGATTGAAGAACAATCCGTCTGCTGCTGGTTGGATTGGATTTATAATTATGTATCGAAAGGAGCTCCATGCATGTTGCAGCAGGGAGTCTCGTACAACTGCCATAATAAGACCTCGTTCCCTTACTTTTTTCTAACCCTTATCAAAAGCGGTGCCGATTTAGTCGTTTGTTCCTTGTATTCTTTTTTATTTAAGATTTCTTGATTGTTAACACGGAGAGACCCTCTTGTTTAATCGGTCATCTTTAAGTAAATGTACTTAAAAGTCTGACTAAACCTGTAACAGTTCCTTACCCTTAGGAGCGGTAACTTCCTCTATAGAATTTAATTGAATTTTGTAAGGATCTCCTCCTATTATCTTGAATATATATGTACCTCGGCCCATGAGTGTTTTCATTATAAACACAATATTTGGCGACCAACGTGTAATATTTGGCGCTCAACTAACTTCATAATTTATAGGTTCTCGGGCTAAGAGTACTTTTATTTAACTCCTCTAGCTCTTGTCACTCTGTTATTTTTTACAGACTACAAGACATAAACCCTGACTCGTACGTTACATAAAATATCTTCTATATCAAAAAGCCCCAAATTTATTCTCCTGTAAATATTTTTTCCTATATGTTAACACAATACCCATTTGTCAAGAGAACCGACAAATGTCGTAGGGCGTGATAAGTTTGTGCGACGCAGAATAACAACTGTGCTCGTATGCCCAATGCTTTTTGTAGGATGAATCACGAATGTTATGAATATATAAGTCTATATCTTGCGTTATGTATTTTCTTACACTATTGACATCGTGTTGGTATGAAGAGAGTCGTGGAGCCAAGGCAATGAAAGGCTCGTGATATGTGGAGAAAAAAGTCACTAATTTGTAATGACTTAAACTTGAAAATAATATAAATACAAATATATAATAATAAATGATGTTACAAATCGCAACCATTAATTCAAAAAATTACACATATTATAAGGGTCTTGGAAATATTTCTTATTCAGCTGTCTCTTCATAATTTTTTGAAACACTGTGAGAATAAAATTGTGAATTATTAGAGTTAAAAATTATTTTAATTATGAAATGTGGTGTTACAGAAAGCTTTACAATATTGCAAATTAAGTTATTGCAACGTTACTTATGCTAAGTATTATTTTTCGAAATTAGTTCATAATTTGTTTAATAATAAATAACCATTAAGATAAATTTATTTCCAAAAACATAAAACAACAATTTTACTCGAAAGTTCAACAAATGAAAGGAAAGTATAAATTTTTATATTCGACGAAACATTGTTTCATAATGACATCAACGAACTATCCCAAAATAAAAGTATCACATTCCTTCACTTTAATCCATTTTTAGAATGGAATTTCCTCTCAGGGATGAATATTATATCGTACGTGACAATCTAACATTATAAATCGGCTTCGGCCGCTAGCTCATTTGTCTGAAAAGTAAACTTTTAATAATTCTCGGAACGATCTGGCACGTAATATTTGAGCAATTTCCACATTCTACTACCCAGAGAGGGCTGCGTGTGTCCTTCACCACCTGCAGTTGGTTTTATTATGGGATACATATGAAATAAACGATCATGCCTATCCCCAGCGCTGGATACATGACGGATGACTTAGGTAGGATGCAGCCCCGAGCCCGCTAGTATTATAGGCCCCATGTGCCCATAAGACGATAAGCCGTGTTTATTTACTAGCATTTATCACAAAAATAAATTATCGAAAGAACTGTCAACACCAAGACCCGGGCCCCAGCAGACCTTCATACGGCGCTGTTTATACCCTGTAACTTATTATAAAGTAAACTCTTGAATGCATTTGCTACATAGTTCAATGTTTTATTCTACTTTACTTGTGTAACTTGACATATGACTTGTTTGTTGTACAATCGCGTTAAATTTATTTACTTGAGCGGGAAACAGTTCGTGGGGCTTAGTTTAATCCCTGTTGTGTAGCACGGCGTTGGATCATTTATGAAAAGAAGTACTGCAATGTTAACACTGCTAACAAAACAGATTTTTGATAACAACTATAATTAGTCGTTCTTTATTATTATTCATTTATATAATAATTGACTAGCAAACTGAGCCGCGCGTGGCTATACCAATATTAAAGAACTAAAATATAGTGAATATTTTAAGGAGGACACACATTTTGACATAATATGTTATGCTTTTTTATAGAACAGCAAACGAGCAATCGGAACCTTTTTACGACTAATGACGCCCATTAATTATATGGATAATTACTATGCCGATGTGTTGCCCTCCTTCTCTCCCTCCCAATGGGCTACTCACAAACCGCACAAAACGCGACACTGCAGATGTCACTTTACGGCGGTGTTATGTTAAATTTAAAATAAGTCCTATACTTTAAAAAACACAAAGTGATTTTATATTATGGCCACACAGACAGAGTCCACTAGACACCCGTTTATTGTCTAAGCAGCAAAAGAAAATTATTAAAATTCAATTTGTGCCTTCTGTATTAAACACAATCTCATATGCCAAGTCTTATGTAATTGAAAGTGACACCTTTTTTTTTTTAATCATAGCCAGGCGTTGATCACTAAAGGGGGTAGTTTTAACAGATAAAAACATTTTTCTAACGGATCGGGAGCGCCATCCGTCTATCGAAACTTTGTTCTGGTTAATGTGATTTTCTTCACAATCTTCAGTGTTAGAAGATGGATTAGTTTTTCGTTGTAATATATCAAATAATTCAGCCTTAAAAGTAAGTTTTCTCGCATCATAAACTCTACTTAACATAGTTTATCTTGATATAGAATATTATGTGAAATTTCTGAATTAGTGTAGGATAGGTTTAAAAAACATGCCCATCACGGTACAAGCCTTATCGTGGCGGTGGGGTTCAGGAGACACTTTTTACACGCGGCGAAACGCATTGGCACGCCATCACTGGCCCTGGGTAGGGTCCAGTGGTATGTGGGACTTGCGGCACATTATAGTGCCGAATACCTACAAAAACAATCGCGAGTGATAACAGTGCCGCCTTTGGAGAGGTGTCACGGGACAACAAATCATCAGGACACCGCGACGGCTAGTTGGTCCCTTAGGGGACCGACGCTTCCTCCACAGCAGTATGAATGAATTCACATGGGCCCCGCAAGGTGTCCGGCTAAGCTAGGCCGGAGCATTGGCTCCCTACTTCGTTAATACGGAACGGGCCTTGGGTTTGATCAATGTCAGTAGAAGAACCCACTCAGTCGGTATCCACCGCCCTGCTGAGGTCGGACCTTTGCGGTCTGTCCTTACCGGGTGAGGTCACCGGTTGACCCGGTGAAGGCCCAGCAGATGGCGACCTGTGACCTAGGTCGATATCTCCTCACGCACGGGCTATGTGGCTTCATTGCTAAGTGGTTGGATAAGGAGAAAGACAGAGAAAAGAGATATGACTGTATGGTGGGAGAGAGTGCGACGAGACGTGCATGAAAATTCATACACACCTGTCTGTTAAGTGAATGAACGGCGAAATCGCCGGTATTCACGAACATTACTATTATAGTAGTGCATGTGATACCGGCGATATCTCTTCGCATTGGCGCTAATAGGGAGATCATATAGATACACCGAACAGGTGTGGTAGTGACAAGACTTCCTGAATCAACAGGAGGGTGCCTGGGAGAACCTGTCTCAAGGCGGTGAGGAGTAGAGATCCGCTATTAAATGGCTTGGCGGTTCCGAGGGCTACTCTTCTTCTTCTTAGGTTTCCGTCTTCTCTTCTTCCTTTGTGGCTTTGCCGGTTGCGGGCCTCGAGGGATGGGAGCGTTCGCGGCTGCCATCAGCGAATGCGTTGAAGTCGGTGGTAATTCCATGTAGGGCGCTGGAGCGGGTGCGGGCGCAGGTGGCCGGCGGGGCTCACGCGTGAACGCAATAGCCCCCGAACGGCGATTCTTTGCTTCACGCACGGACAGCCGAGTACTTGGGAGTCGTGCTGGACTCCAGCCTCACAATGGCTCGCCAGACCAAAACCGCGATCCGAAAGGCCAGATCAGCCACCGCCAGGCTGATGCCACTCCTACGGGCGAGGGCCATCCCACTGAAAATGAGGATAGCACTCTACAACATCTACATAAGATCGAGGCTGACGTACGCGACTCCTGCCTGGCATCACTTGCTGAACGATACGAGCAAGCGAAAGCTCCGTGTCGTCTAGAACAAGGTGTTTCGGCAACTGGTCAAGGCTCCAAGGTTCGTGAGGAACCAAACGATACTCAGTTACCTGCGCGTCGAGCCCCTTGATGACACTGTCGGCAGGATGTCGACTAACCTGTTCGAAAAGGCGGACGCGTCGGAGCACGAGACCGAGTGGAACATGACAACTACGTTGCCACTCTCCCCCAAGGATACGGTCCGTTGCTTCTCCCGTGACACCAACCTCACGGCCAGAGCCCTTCTTTTCTTGTGTCTTTTTGTGTTTTATTTTCTTTCATTCTCTCGTCTGACCTTTACTTTTCCACCAAACACCGTCTCATAAATACAGCGTGCGAATCGGTGCCTGTCCATAGGGCCATCACAGGAGTGGATCCATACACGGTTCCCAGTTCGCTCTGGGACCCGCGAGAGAGCCCTAACAAATGGGCAGTCGCCGGTCGTACAAAGATTTCGATAACCCAGGCACATATGTGCATACACACTCAGAGGTCATTATGACCTCGCATCGGCCACAGCCTCGTATTGACGAGGTTCGAACCATATATTTCCAGTACTTCACGCACGTACACCGGGCATGAGCGCCAGAGCAGTTGGCGCATATGGCTGCATCCGTTCTCGGATGTGGGCACGCATACTATCGGGCGGTGGCAGTGGATAGCTTGAGTGCCGGAATTGTTGGCACCTATGGCACTGCGCTGGCCCCTTGTCGCGACATGCCGAAATGGTCACCCCGGGTATATTAAGAAACTCCGAGATTTCGTATATACCTGGGATGGTGTCCCTCGTCCTCTTCGGGGTGGCCATGAAGAAGCACCCCGGTCTCCCCTTCCTGGCGTGGATCTGGCGGACGAACTGGGACTCGAAGCCGAGCTGCTCCAGCTCCACCGTGATGTCCTCTGGGCTTGTGTTCTCCAGGAGGCCTCTTATGGCCACCTTAACGACCTTCTCCGTCGGCAGTGATTACGAAAACCACGCGATGCCTTGTGTACACTCCAGCTCGCACAGGTAGCGCTGGATTAAGCCATACTCGTCGGCGTCGCGTGGTGTAAATTGAACGCCTTTCCCCGCTGGGCGAGCGTTTGGTGCACGGCCGAGGCGCTTGCGCAGCTCCGCGACATGTTGCACCCAATCCGGCAGGCGCTCAACCACCAATGGCGGGTAGCTCGGTGTCCTCTCGGGCGGGCGTAGCTTGGCGGCTGCGACAGCAATATCTCCCGTCTCGCTCTCGGCTGGTTATGTGGGTCGGGACAGTATGGGCATGGAGTCTGTCTCCATAGGAATCTGCGGGGCTGCGGCCTCGGATGAACGAGCCGCAGGCGCCTGTTGGGAAGTGGATGCAGAAGTCGATGTCGTTGCGGTTGCAGCCATGTCTACATACCGCTTTGTTCGTGGACTGGTCGATGGCACGGTGGGCTCCGGCTCAGGACGCTTGCGTTTCGTGGCGGTCTTGATTCGTGGATCTCGCGGCGGGCTGCGCTGCACAAGCGGAGCGGGTGCAGGTGGCGCTGGTGTAGGTGGCGTCGGCCGCGGCTGGATCGGGCTCGGGTCCCTGCTGCTCGACGTGGAGTCGCCGTGCGGGGATGAAGACACTGCGCTACCCGGGGAGGATTATGATAGGGGGAAACCTCCCTGGCGGATCAAGTCCACTATTCCCCTGTATCTTTCGCGGGGGACATCCTTCTTCATACTTTCGCGGTTGGAGCGAAACACTTTCACGTCCTGTAGGCGAGAGGCTTATTCTGCAGGCGTCATCTCGGAGGCGTGTCCCATGCCGGACGGACCTGGTCCAGACTCTCCGTGGGGCGCCGCCGGACTGCATCCGGGTGGAGGGATCAGTTCCTTTCGCCCCGATGCCTTTCAATGAACTTTCGTGAGGCATGCTCGGCTCTGGCTTCTCGGAACTCTGGCTGGGCAGCGTTCTTCTGGACGGTGCATCTGGAGTCTTCGACGCGCGGGATCGCGAGGTCGACCTCGAGCGAGTCGCCGACTTCTTCGGTGCACTTGGTTTGCGTGCGCCATCCATGACGGCCCACGCGAGACTTCACACTCTTCACAAAAACGGCAGTTGCTGGGCGTGGACAACCTCCGCGTGACCACTCGGCGACCGCCCTGGCTTGCACGGCCGCCAGGACGCTGTTCGTGGTGCCTACAACATCAGTAATGCAATCACACTTGGTTAAAAATAACTTCGCAATGATTCTTGTTTGTGGGGTAGCCTGGAGAGGTGGTCGTCACGAGCGTACTGGAATACGCCCGCACGCGACGAAGGTTGGGCCAATCCCCCATAGCAGTTTGGACAGAGTAATAAAGTTCCCATCCTTCCCCCTTTGCCCCGTGCGCAAATATTTGCCGTACCTCGTGGTCTAGTGGAAAGCATGTTCAGCGACAGACGTGAGGTCTCGGGATCAAATCCCGGGTCGGACCATACAAAAAATGCTATTAGGATTTTTCAAATTCTAATAACTGTTCTAAGTTTGGAGATGGGCGGTGTTACAACCCCGTGCCTCGTCGGTCCTGCGCCTGATTTCTCTCCGGTCGTGCCGGATTGCCGTCCCATCAGAATAGGAGAATGAAGGAATAGAGAGTGCACTTGTTTCTTTCTGCGCAAACACTTGTGCACTATAACATGTCCCGCGCAGATGGCTCTCTCAATAGAGATGGCCGCTGTAGCCGAAATTCGGCTAGGACGACATTATTATTATAGTCGTTATTCGGCACTATAGGGTGCCGCGAGCCCCACACACCACTGGGTCTGGTAAGGCGCCTAGTTATGCGTTTCCCCACGCCAACAAAAAAAGGTTTAAGTAACATACTGCTCTTCCAGAGAACATTAAGTGATTGCTACATTACGGTACTTTCACGTGTCACGTCTTTTCCCGTTACTCGTATTTTAAATTTTCAGTAAGTGCCTTGCTGTATTACAGCCAAATTGGGCTGGTCTCTCGGTCACATGGCACTTCTGTATAGTGCCAGCCATGCCGTCGCGTTTCGTGCGTCCTAATGGCATTGATTTATAAAAAATACAATATACATGATGTCATACTACACTGTCATTCTAATTCATCGAGGATTATACATCATTAAATTTTTGCAAGGTCACCTTACGTGTATGACTTAAAATCGTTTTTTATAAAGTTGATAGATACCATCTAAAAGAAGAGCATAATTAAATTACTTTCTTCACAAAGTCAACCTTACGTGTATGAGTTTGTATTATTTTTACAAAGTATCCTGACATGTGTACTTCTTTTATACGGTCGGTTTTGAGTCGCCTACTGTGTATCTTGGTATTTTTGTTATTTACTTACAGGTAAACATGCAAAGATGGCATCGCATCTGCATAATCCCGGGTGTCCATGGAATTTGATAATCATTGAATACTGACGTGTGTAATTTCTTGAGACAAATAAGCATGGAATCATTTAAACATGAAGCACTAACATTGTAACGATACGAATACACTAAACGTAACAAACAAACACATTAGGAGGTACTTGCGAGTTACTTTGTACCCGTGCAGCTATGAAGTTCTTTCACTTGTGCTAATTACACCTCAGAGCACCGATCACGCACTGAATGTGTCACGAGCACACGGCTCATTTTGTCTTGTGTGCTTTAAACAGATGTATTCACCTCCCTATTGCCTAGCTGAGTGTTTTGATGATTTACTTACATGTGCTTAATGTACACATAAAAATACAAATCTTTACAACTCGACGTATATTTGCTATGTATTTAAAACATACATGCATATGCATATACAAAGTAAATGATGCTGTTTCTGACCACTATTACAGGCTTGCCTCAGGACGGGGTGCTCTCCCCTTTACTGTTTGCCATATTTATAAACTCAATTACAAGTAACCTCTCTTCCCTCTAGCATATATACGCCGATGAGTTCCAAATCTATATGCAGACTCATGTGGATGAAATAAACTCTACTATTTATCAGATTAATAATAATCTTGCAACCATCTCAGCGTGGTCCTGCAATCATGGCATAAAAATAACCCAGCCAAAACTCAGGCATAATCACTTGCAGTCGAGGCTTATTAAAGAGACTGAACGTGGAAAACATACCATTCTTAATTTTGGATGGAGTTCACATTGAGTATAGTTCTAAAGTAAAATATCTTAGGTGTATTCTTTCGTGGACACATCGTTTGAGATAGTATGTAGAAAAGTTTATTGTGGCCCTGCCTCACTAAGGCGGTTAGGAAATTTTTTACCCATTACCACCAGGACTGTACTAGCGCAGGCTTATTTACTGACAATTATTGATTATGCTGATGTAAGTTATATTAACTGAACCAAGGAGCAATTATGCTAGGCGCAACACATACACATCTTTTGCATTGGATTCATATTTGGCCTTCGCAGGTTTGACCATGTCTCTGAATACCTAATATATCTAAGATGGCTGAGTATCGCTGGAACACTCATGTACTACATCTATTGTACAAAGTTCTTTTCGACCCTCTGACTCCGACTTATTTAATTTTTCAGCGGACTTAAGGACTAGCGGTAACAAATTAAATGTGCCCCACCAAAATATAAAATTTTAGAATAAAAGTTTCACAGCAATAGCCGTCAAACTGTGGAATTCTTTGCCAAACTATGTGTTAAAAGTTACTATGTGTTAGTTGTAGATTTTAAAATTTGTTCATAAAGTGCACTCCCTTATATCCAAGCAAAACATCTTTCCCAAATTGGTTGCCTGTAAGATGTCGCTTTAAAGCGATAAGGCCGCCTATTGTACATTTACTTCTATTTAGTTTAAAATTTTTCTGTACCTTTATTTTTGATGCGCAATAAGGAAATATTTATTTATTTATTATATTACAAACCAAAGTTCTCCAAAAACCCAATGGACTTTCGAGAACCGTAATAAAGTAAAACATAGATGAAATACTTGTAATTTATTTTCTCTCATGGCAGCGACTGTCTTAACGGACCTATTTTAAAGCGCACACCCATGGGATTACTAAACTTCATTGACAAACCCTGGAGAGGCATTAGAGCCGATACGCGGAGAGTTAAAAGCATATTATGTGCCGCGCGGCGGTGCGGTGACAATTTACGCGCCAGCTTCCCCTCAGGGATAGTATATGACATAATAAAGGAGAGAACACCTTTATTATGTCATATATTGTGTGCTTGCCATAAGTCGTATATTAAGTAAATGTTCATAACTAGTTATACGCATTTGATATCAATTTCTGGAAACGTCATATGTCCTGGAGCAACTTCGCGTTAGAAAATAGAGTGAAGGTTCTTAATGGGTCAGTGAATGGCATCGTTTGCTTATCAGAATAAAAATCTACTACTACACTATAAAACTATCGCTATCGGAGTGCTTAGTTCTATGAAGTGGAAGTTCCATTTTACGGACGTGTTGGAACGTGACGGCGCCTATTATCTTCGTCAAGATCGCCGCCGGCGACACGCTTGTGTTGATTGCGACATGGTCATTGATAAAGATAGCGTTCAGCCCTTTTGCTCAATTCAAGAAAAAAAAATAAACTTTTGTAATATATACTCAAGGTTCAAGGTAATTATTATTGAGAAGGTTTCTAGAACTCGCTGTTCCATTGTTTCTGCCATATAATCCGATAACATATAAGAAGCGTAAGAATATATTTCACCGATTAGAGTGTTGTTCTGGGAATTCTGGGATTCTGACGATTTCCTTGGATATGTTATCTGACTTTATCCGCAAAAACATGGCAGCATATCTGTCCCGGTACTTATTGTACGTATCTATACTTATATACATTTTATGCAATATTTTCAGCGCGGTGCTCTACAGATTCCTCTCACGAGGATTTGGATCTTAACGTCTATCCAAGTTCGCCTCGTCTCACAATATTTTGACCTAGAATGCAGGATTATTTGCATAGCGCAAATGATTTTAATCTTTTCTAATCTGTAGAATTGAAATACTTTTGCAGCAGTCAGAGGTTTAAAAAAAGAAACAAAAATGCTAACTTATTTATTAAAATTAAGGTTACAAACTAATTGACCACTTTGATCGAGGTATGATAAAAGAGTGTCCTTTAATTCTAATACATGCTTTAAAATTACTTAAGCAAAGAACAATGGGGTATCATTTTTTAACTACGTGGAATCTTTAGTCTAGGGTTTTCATACGGGAATGTAGAGTCTTGCCAGTCAGCATATTCCTTATGTTAGGGTTCCATAATTCCTCCACCCTTAGAGAGGCAACTATTGTACGACTTTTAATTTTTATATGTTTTCTTTTTCTAGATCCTCATTGTTTTCTTTAGTTGTTGAGTTTCTATGATATATAGTCTTATCTTCTATATGTTCAATATGTATCGGAGATTGTATCATAATTTTGTCCTCGAGTCTATGAAATTTTTGAATATTTATGGATGATATGTTAATAGTAGAATCCAGATGTACGATTTTATCAAATATCTTCATTATTTTCAGGGATTATCCTTTTATTTCATTGTTATCATTAATTAAATAAAATCTTTTGATATAAATTGGCATCCCATAGGCATGGTTATTAGAAAGCTGCCTTTTAATGTGGTGAACTCCTTTTGGTTAAAGAATATTTGTCCTTTCTGATTCTGGGGATATGATATAATAAAATGCATATCGTCCAGTTTTTCCATTGCTTCTCGAATCAGATTTATAGTAGTCAGATGGCAAATTTCTTTCAAAACTTGGTTGATGATCAGCTCATGGATGCAAATATTTAAACTATAACATTCTCTTAATTCTAAATTTAAAATACCATGTTGCCCGTAGATGGTCTCGAGTTTGTTAATCATTAAACTTAATGTTTGGCAAATTTGTCATATTTATTAAGCTTAAGTCGTTATTAATAAATATTACTGGCTAAAATTGACAACGAGGTACTACTAATTTTGCATTGATTTTCTACTAATTGGGTTAAAACACTATTATATTTGGTAATCCATTCTTTGCTAATTTATTTATTATTTTTGGTGGTTATTAATTTCATTAGTAATTTTATCCTGACTATCTTCAAGTAGTTTTATGGCTTCATTGTACTTTAAACATCCGTATAAACTAAATTTCCTGTTATACTTTTTATAACTGGTCCGAGTCCATCATTGATTCCTCTTTTAGCTCAGGTTGATTCCAAAGACTTAATTTGATCACGAATTATACATAATTTATTAATTAAGTAGTTTTTCTGAACTTCATGTACTGAATATGTGTCGTTAGTCAATTGGTTTTGATAATTTTGTAATTGAATTTGTAGTCTGTGCGTTTTATCTACAACGTTGTCCAGGTATTGTATTGTAAGAATGTGTAATAATGTGTTGCACTTTCATTGGACCGAGTTTGTAAGGAAGTAATCCAGGTCCATCATCAAGACTTTCGAATTTGATTTTTTGAAGATGGACCAGAGGTAGTAGCGTGAGCAGCAGGGTACTGCAACAAATTCGATGCTTTGGGAATTCACTTTAAACGCGATTTTGCTATAAAAGTTCGTTTCTTTTTAGTGTGTATGTGTATTGGTAAGTCTGCAAGTACTGTGTCTTATGTGTAAAGTGGGGCTGCTTTTTGACTTTGTGCTAATGGATTTCTTACAAAGATCTGTTGATCAGGGGCATATTCAAATTCAGGTTCACGTGTTCTGTTCCTATTCTCTATAAGGGCTGTTCGATTACAAAGTGATGATTGGTTAACAATGGCATATACTTTATTCGTTTGTGCCTTATGTGTCTGTAAGTATTGTTGTAACATTTTCTGCATAATGTCAATGACGAGACAGTCTCTTGGATCAAAATGTCCATTAAGCAGGTCAAAGGGTCTACGTCTAGTGACGCTATGTATGGGACTATTATAACCTATTAAAGCGTAAGGCATAAGGTTCACTATAGGTTCGTCCTTATGCTGTAATTTTAAAAGTCTTATGTGTTCGAGGAGAGTAGAATGAAATCTTTCAATATACCCGTTATCGTAAGGAGAATGAACTAAGGTTCTGTGGTGATTAATTTTGTGGAGTCGCGTAAATTTATTAAATAATTGATTTCCAACTTCTGTTCCATTATCAGTAATTGTAGTCGTTGGTACTCCATGGTGGGTACAATACTGTAAAAAGGGTTGTAATATGCTAACAGCGGTTCCGTCAGATAAGTACGATTGTCCATGATTGGTGAAAACGTCAATGAAGGTTACAAATTGTATACTCCGGATAATCAGTAAGTCCATGTGAACTATCTCAAAAGGCTTATTAACACGGGGCACAACATTAAACTCTGGTCTTATTGGGTTTCTGTCGTATTTCGCTGTCCACATTCCGTAAATTCTGAAATAAGTTTCGATTTTTCATCCTAGGATAAAACGAGATAACGCTAAATATGTGTCGTTAATTCCACGGTGTACAGTTCTACCTTCATGATAATGTCTAATATTTTAATATTCTGCTGCCTAAGGCATTCTATAACGTTTTCTATTTCAGTTTTAGCTAAGACTAAGTTCATTGAAGTACATTTAAATTTAACTTGTAAAATAGGGATAATAGTGCACATTTCTAAAATAGGATTAACTAAAAGTATTGTCTTAATTTTTGGACTAACATATTCTTTTACGGCGTTTATTAAATCTTCTTCTAAATTCGTTTTACACAATTGTATGCTAATTCTGGTATGGGTTTCAGGTGGCTTGGTCACTGCAGGTTTTTTTATACCGTCTACTAAATTAAAAACTACTTGTTGATGGGTTTTATTAAGTGGTTCATCGGTGATCGATATTTATAAAATAGATTTTACATTACTAGTATATGCTGTTAATGTGGATGAACTATATCTGTAAATTGCAGTTCTTGTTAAAGTGATGGGCGTAAAATATCAGATGGGATTCCTGGTAAAGAATTTAATACTTCAATTTCCTCTATTAGAGATTCAGCTTCTTCTGCATGTTTTGAAATTCTAGAGAGAGCATTTGCGTTAGTATTATTACCTTTTTATATATTACTGTGTAATCGTATTCACTTAAACGTAATCGCCATCTTGTAAGACGTGAATTTGGGTGAACTTTTTAATTCAACATGCACTGTAAAGATTTATGTTCTGTAATGATCTTGAATTAAGTACTACCACATAAGTAGAGTCCATGCTGTTATTCTGTTCGCTGTCGTCAAGTGTCCTAGCAGCATAACAAATTGACCAATTTGTTATAATGACAGATTTATTTTAAAATTGGATTCATGAATTTATTGAAATATTTTTTGTTAATTTTGAATATGTTCTTGTAAAGAGGTACCGAATACAATGATATCGTCAATATAGACTAAGCAAATAGAATTTTCTAGGCCTTTCAACACATCATCCATTACTCGCTGAAAAGTCGCCGGAGAGTTTTTTTTAACCCCATGGGCATTCGATAGAATTCGTAGTGACCATGTTCCACACTGAATGATGTCTTATGTATGTCCTGAGGCTTTGAATCAACCTGGTAAAACCGCTTGATAAATCCAACGTGGCAAAATACTGACATTTGCCTAACTTATCTAATTCGTCATTTATGTTAGGGATCGGATATTTATCATCTACGGTTTCATCACTTAATCTACGAAAATCAACTACAATACGCCATTTTCTCTTACCTGACACATCGTCAGCCTTTTTGGGCACTACCCAAATAGGTGAGCTCCAAGCAGAGTTAGAAGGCCTTATTATTCCTTGATCTAGCATTTCACCTATTTGCTCTTGTACTTCTTGTCTCCTGAGTTTATGGATATCCGTAACTTTTTGTGTGAACAGGGATTTCCTCAGTGGTTTTAATTGAATGCTTCATCCCTATGGGAATTTCGTACTTCCACTATACCTCTACAGTTGTGGACTGTTGTAAGGCATTCTCTAATTATGTAATTTTTTGCTGTTCTACATAAGCTTCACCGTCATGCATATTAATAGGAATTTTAATTAATTTCGATTGTCCTGCTAGATTTATATCCTCATATAAATTTACGTTGCGTTAATCATGTAAACGGATAGGGGTTGAGCTAGTTTTCGTAATTAGAGTTTTATTTTTGTAGTCTATCACTGTGCATCAAAAAAAAAAAATCATTAAATTTATACATATAAAAAGTTATATTTTTAGTTCGTTAATTCGATTATACTTATGGAATAATCGCTTCTAGTTTTGGCATAAACATTATATACTTCTAGAGGATTAAAATTGAAAGGAAAATCTCAAAAATATTGGTTTTCAACGGCGGGGCTTAAAAATGATTGATTAGCTCCGGCGTCGATTAATAGTTTTGATGGTGGTGATAATATTGGAATGTATATGGAAGCTGTCGTTAGTGTGTAGGTTTATTTATATTTTAAGGTGTCGGATTTCGAAATTTTCTGAAAATTCTGATCACAAGGTATACATTCCTCGTTAAGCTATTTCTGACGTGGAGGGATTATCTCTATGATTTTGAACTTTTCTGTCATAATTATCTGAATATTCTGAATATTCGCCCTCATATTATGGTTCAAAACCTGTGTAATAAGTCGTTATGTAATTCATAGTCTTCTGGAGACAGTTCATTAAAATTCGACTCTCTTGATTTAAAATAATTTGTTAGGGGAGGATTCCCTTGCTTGTCCAAACTATGACCTATAAGTCTATTTCGTGTAGGTAGCAATAGTTTAGAAACAAAACGACCAACACCGCTCATAGGCATCTATTAGACCTCTGTATGAAATTGTTTATAGGTAGTAATCTAAACATATGGCCACTAGGATTATAATTTGGAGGTGGTACACTTAAATTTCATTGTGTATTTGAAGGTCTATGGTAGTGACACATATCATTGAATATAAAATATTGTGCATTGGGTTTGAGCGGTTTTTGTCCTACGGGTACTGGCCAATTGTTCTGTATAGAGCTTGTTGGAAGTATGCGTGGTATAAATGTATGTGTAATTATGTTAGGTGTAGCGGTTATGATTTTGTGAGGCTTCGTACCTTCGTAACGGCTGTGCATGTTTTTACTTTTTCTACTGACGGTGGTCGCATACAACGAATTCAGGATCCCAATCATTCCTTTAGACCACGAACATAAGCCTGCCTGTTCACTTTTCTGTAAAGATAATGTTTTCCCTTACAGTAGTAGCGATTGATTCGTGTAGAGGTACGAAAGTCATAAGTGTACTAAATAAATTTTAGTGTTTTCTTTTCCCTTGTGTAGCTAAATAGAGATCACTGTAAGGGGCGGTATCACCCCTACGATCGGAGAAGATATTAATTAGCAAATTTTATATTACTAGGAGTTCGAAATTATTTTAGTTGCTGCTGTGCCTGTAATTTTATTTAATATTCCGTTTAAGAAGACACAGAGGTTAGAAAATTCGCGACCAGGCTTGTCGTCCAAATATTGAGCGATGAAATGATCGCAGATTTGATTGAATCCAGTTAGCATATTTGGGTTCCCATCGAATTCAGCGATAAGGCGGCCTTAAATATGGTGTCCAATTCGAGGGCCATTTTATTATTTAAACTAAGTAAATTACTGTTATCAATGCTGAAATGTATGTCTGAAATATTTCTATGCTTATTTACTAAAATATTCCGTTGGGCCTGCCTAGATGGAGGCTCTCGGGACCTAGAGGTTGTAGTATAAAAATTTTTGAAGGTTTAAGAATAGGCGTAGGTCTAAGAAAGAGCAACATGAGATCTATTCTAGTGTACTCACAGATACTGCATTCTCTGGTCTCTGGTGAATCGATTGTTTGATTCTCGTCCTGCCTGCCACAGATTCATAGATTCTATACTCGAAGGTGGAGATCAACACTGTCCCAGGTTATATAGCCTGATATTGTATAGTAAATATAGTAAATATAAGTTCTTAGTGGGCATTTTGGGCCTAAGTCTGACGCTCCCTTCTGGTCCAGCCAGTGTTGGTTGGTCAGTAAACAGATGTGTATTCCCTGAGAAAAGAATGTAATTTTTGCCCAGTCATCAAAGTTCAATCATAGTGATAAAAAAATAAACATTCTATTTTGAATACCATTTACTGAGTATATAAAATTTTTTGTAAATAAAAACTAATTGTCAACATCATAACGAGTTTGACTTTGTGTGTTATATGATTATTTGCTTTGTGTGGGTGCTGTAGTGCGTGTATCGTTATTTAATTATTTTAATGTATTTAAGTTATTGAGTAAATAAAATATTATCTTCCTGTATATCTTCTCCATAAATATCTCCTCTGTATATATTTAACTGTGCTTTAAGTGTTAATATAAATATTGCTTAAGGGTTTTTGACATGAGTAAATTACATTTTCATTAAGAGGCTCTGTAGTTCCTATCATAAGTGCAGAATTCGTCGCTAAGATCACTTTGTTACTACCTCAGCTATGGACGTCCCTAGGGGTTTCTTGTACACGTCGTAAACACGAAAATGATCCCTTCGAAGTAACAATGTCAACTCCGTCCCCTCCTCATTTTGCTTCATTTATATGTTATAGTGGGCTTAAAAAATAGGCATAATAGATACTCTTTTCATTTGAAAGAATCTCAACACGATACTATTACGAAACTGTCACCTGTAGGTATATGACACTTGCGCGATTATATGGCGGTAGGTAGGTAAAAGTTTCTTCTTTTTTTTTTCAGAGGGACCTATTACTGATGGCGGAGCTGTTGCCCTCGCCCCTACAGTCTGTCGGGTCTACGGAAGACTTTTTGTCTTCAGGTTTCAGGTAGACGAAAGGGGGACAGACCCCCCTCTTTTCTCGCAGATGGGAAGAAGCAAACCGGAATTTTTGTGGGCATTACCCTATCGTGATTTATTTTTGGGACCGAAAAGGGGGAAACGGTCCCCCTCCCCACGCTAGTGGGACGGCGCGCGCACAGTGCCGTTTAATTTTACGGGACGTGTATAAGGAGAGTTGAGCTCGTCTTTCGGTTTGGCTTGTCAGAGGAGGCCGGCCTCCTCCCCCACCCACTGACGGATGGGGTCGATTTGCGCTTCAAATCGGCTAGAAGCCGTGATCATATTTTGTTTTTATTATTAGAGCTCTCTAAAATCGCGTTATTATCTTTCTACAATCATCTAAGCTCACGTGTTACGGATTCGAACCCGGGCTCGTTTCCGTAAGCGGTGTGTGAGTTTGTCATTCTGTCAGTCATATGTCTTATAGCTGTGTAACTATATGTAAAGTTCAACGCTCGACCGGTACGAGCGGTGTATATCGTATTGGTTCTAGCAGGAGGGGAATGCATTTATGCACTGTCCAACCGACCCAAGGGGGCCTGAAGAGTTTGTCGGGTCAGGTCGTGTAGCTATAACTACTACCTCCTACCGACTAAAACCTGCTATCCGTGGGTTTGCCCTAGTGGCATTTTACTGCGGATGTGTTTTTGCTTGTGTGCAAGGGTGGACTTAGCAACTGCTACGGCTATCGCGTCGTCGGCGTCGTGCAATACGTGCTTCGGCCGATGATATCGGGAGTCGGTTATTAGCGTCGGATCGTACACCGACGTCTCTCTTATAAGACTGTTCGGGTGATTCAGGGCCCTATCGAAGAACTTTTGAGAGAGTTCTTTGAAGTGGCCCTTAATCGAGGTCAATTTAAAGTCACAATGTAGATCGATATTGCGTACGTACCAGGGGCAACCAGTGGCCGTACGCAGGAACCTGTTTCGCAGTTTCTGCAAACGATGTATCTGCTGAGGAGATATGTGCGCGAATGCGTTGAAGTTGTAGAGGGTCGGGGATAGTACAGAGCCTTGCGGAACCCCGGCTCTGACTGTGCGGGGGGAGGATAGTGTGCCCTCCACTCTGACTCTGAACCGCCTGTTCTCTAGGTAGCTGTTTATGATCGGTACCAGTCTATCAGGCAGTTCCAGTTGGTACAGCTTGTTGATGAGGCCCTGGTGCCAGACCTTATCGAACGCCTTTGCTACGTCAAAGAAGACAGCACACGTGCCGTGCGGCCCCTTTCTGTGTAGTCCCGTAAGTACATATTCCGTGAGACGGTGTACCTGTTGGGGGCAGCTGTGACTGTTACGAAAAGCGAACTGTTCATCCATGAACAGGTTTCTCTCTCGTATCATGCGAGGATAATCCTTTCGTATATTTTCGCTAGCGAGCTTATAAGACTTATAGGTCGATAGCTAGTCGGCTCCGTCCGGGGTTTTCCCGGTTTGTGGATGCCTATCACTATTGCTTACTTCCAGATGTCCGGGAAGGCGCAATGCGTTAGGAGAGCATTGAAGATACACACCAGTAGGTGTATAATGGCAGGGGGTAGCTGTTTTAGTACCTTGTTTGTGATACCGTCGGGCCCCGGCGACTTTTTAGTGTGTAGGTTTTTTATGAGCTCCTTCATTTCGTCCGCGTCCGTCGGGTGTATGATTTCATCACCGTCGCCCGGCGGCACAGCCAGTCGGGCCGTCACTACCCTCTGCACCTCCTCTAGATGCGAGGTGTCTGTGGGGAGCGTGCTGGGAGTACATTGAATCTCAACCGCGTCTGCTAAACATTCCGCCTTTTCTTTATCCTCTAGTGCAGGTGGTAGATTAGCGCGATTTAACGGTGGCATTTGCTCTGTTGGCTCTATCTTCATCGCCCTGGCTAGAGGCCAGTAGGCGGTGTGTGACGGTTTTAACTCGCTCGCGAACTGATCCCATCTTTCGTTCACGAACTTCGGTACGGCCTTTTTGACTTCTCTTTCGAGTCGTCGGAGGGTAGGTGATATGTTAACAAAACAGATATATTATGCGAATGTGGAAGGATGTTGGTACCAAGGAAGACAAAGACTGACATGCTCTGATTAGATTGATCGGGTACTGCCCGTAGGTGGTGTCAAAAGTCTTCGCAACCTGAGTGTGTGTATGAAGAGAGTAACGAATATGGAGGAGGCAAGGCTGTTAAATAAGGATCGGACATTTATAAATGAAATTTATCTAATTTCTTCAAGAAGACGAGTACGGAATTCGTCTTGTATGACAATCGGAAATATTTCTTAATCTCTGAATTTTATTGAAGTGTATGTTTTTTTTTTTATTTGGGGCCAATGCATGCAGATCATTGGATCTTACAAGACCGGGTAATAAGCTACTGATAATAACTGATTATAACACCACTTTCAAGTACCGGCTGTGCAAACATATTCGGGATCTAGAAGAAAACAGTTTACTTATGTCTAAAAGCCAACGAATCTGCGAAATTTCTGGTGCCTAAAGGCGTAGGTGCCCAACTGCTCCTATGCCGCCTGTGCCATAAAAAATTATGAAGAGAGGAGGCCAATGACTGTCTGGAATTAAACGATTGTGGGCGTCGATATTTTCAGGTTGTGTAAAAGGTGTATATAGAGATATATTCAAGTCCAACGTTTTGTTCTATACTATAGTTCCATACCATGCAAGAAAAAACTGAACCCTTATAGAATCACTTCGTTGTCCCTTGCAACTAGCTGATGGTGATGATGTTTTCATAAAATTAGAATGCAAACGAGTAGTCAAAGCATTTCGATCACTGCCGATGTCCATTGCCAAACGTATAATTGTTATGCAGACATAATTACGGGCAAGAAGATTCCTCCTCCAATGACCCATCGGAAACTCACAAAACGCACGAAACACGATGTGATAAGTGTCACTTAGTGGCGGTATCGTGTAAGCAAGATTTGAAAACCATGGTCAAGTCGAACACATTCGGCTGCAATGTAGCAAGACATGCCCTCTTATCGAAACGCTATATCTTGACATTTTCGTTGTAAAATTTTGATATTACTGATTATCTTTCTACGGTGAACCTTATTGTCACGTCGCGTCTCGTTACAAACTCACGGCAATCTATCTACCGAGCTTCATGGGCCAAAATTAAATATCCACCTATAATAACTTCATTTTTTTTTTCATAAAACGAAAAGAATAAATTCAGAGATTCGTTGGAATACCACAAACTTTCATCACACCTTTAATATAAGCTACATATAATGATACTACTATTTTAAATTATTATACTTATAACTACATAATGTATCGATTGCTTAAGTTTACCCAAACGTTCCTCATTACAACAAAACTACTCTTACGGACTTAATCGCGGTTTATTTACTTATAATACTACTACTACTAACTAGCCCGATGTTTCAGAATCCTTACAGCAACCATGGTCGCGGATGGACTGTAATGACCGATGTCCTGATTTCACAAATTATTAAAGGTACCCAAAGAATTATAATTATTTAATTGTTCCGGTTGACGCAAAAAGTGCTTATTATATCTTGCTGTATTGAATCAGTACTAGGGCTGATTGATAACTGACCGAAACGACGAACTTAAAAAAAGATAGGCCAAATTCGAATTTATTCGAACTGATAGAATTTGTGTGAACTTTCTCGGCCGTAAATTTTCTCTACAATGGAAACGAAATACGTGCGGTGATAAAGTTTTACATTTTAAAAGTTAAAACAGCAACCCAATTTAAAATCTAGCTAGACCGTGTTTTAGGTAATACCGCTCCTGCATTGAATACATTTCCCAACTGAGTTACTGGTTTTAAACGTGGAAGACAGAGCTGCTGAGACGCCAACAGGTCTGGATGTCCAAATGAAATTACGAATCCGGATATGATCAAAAAGCTTCAAGAAATCGTCTTGAATAATTAGCGCTTAAAGTTACGGCAGATACCAGAGATGGTAACCATTTCTTTTGGGCACGTTTTTAACATTTTACACTAACATTTGCGATTCATTCGCAGCTATGCGCGCGATGGGGCCGCGTTGGCTCACTGCTAATCAAAAACAACAGCGAGGGAACGATTCGTTAGAGTGTTTAGCGCTGTTTAAGCGTGATACTCGAGGAATTATTTAAGTAGTTTATTTGCAGGGAGGAGAAGCAATAAATGGAGAGCAATATGCAAGCTTGCTGCAATCATTTTCGTAATGGCCTCATTTAGCCAAAAAATAAGTTTTATTCCAGCACGACAACGCACCTGTGCACTCGTTAACGGTTGCAGCCGTCAAACTCCATGATAGAACCGCAGTGGTTCGAATTGTTACCGCATCCCCTCTATTCCCCAGATCTGGCACTGTGCGATTTCGACTAATTACCGAATCTCAAGAAATGGTTAAGTGGCCGAAGACTTTCATCAAACGATTGAGTCATTGTCGCCGTAGACGAGTATTTTGTGGGGTTTGAGAACATATCTTATCAAGGTGGTTTAACGGCATTGGAAGAGCGCTGGACTAAATGCATCGAGTTAGAAGGAAAATATGTCGAAAAGTAAAATTGATTTAAATAGATTATCAAACCCTCGTGTTACCATTTAATTTATAATTCTGTAAAAGGAGTCAAGTCCCCCGAATAGACTGTTAGAGGTTTGTAAGACTTTCATATACATTTATTGAATCATGGTCCTGTCACTTTCATAATCATGGAACAAATTTAAAATACTATTAGAAACAATAAATGGAATCAGTACAGTTTTTAAGAAGGTTTAGTAAAAGTGAGGGAACGAAGTCTTATCTTTACAGTTGTCCGAGAGTCCCTGCAGCAACCTAGATGCTCCTTACCTTATGTAATTATTGTTCCAAACCACAAGTTGTTCTCAGAATGATCATCATCATGATACATCAATAGTTGAACATTATACTGGTATCATATCTTCATATTACATCCAAATTTAAAAAGGAAAAGGAAAGGAGTAGAGCTCTCAAAAGGAACACACAACCAACATCAATCTATATAATATATAAACTCTGTTACAATTAAATAGAATTTAAAATCAATCTTTCACAAGTGGCATGTACCATTCAAACTAACATATTAGTGAGACGGTCTATCAAATTAATAGTCATACAGATCATGTAAATCAAGTGGGATATCTAAATGTAGGTTTTTAAACGATAATTCTAAAAATATAATTATATAACTTAAGGCTTGATTTTATAGAAAACAAAAAAATTAAACAACAAAAATATGACTGCTAACTGAAAAGAAAAGAACAAGGCTCCTGAAAACGGGACACATTTTTTAATCTTAACAGAAATCTACTTGATAAATTGTGTGGGCCGGCTGTAGAAGCTTTGTTCTTTTTTCAGTTAGTAGTCGGGTATTTTGCTCCTTTAATTGACCTTTCAAAATTTTTTAATCTAACACTGAGGAAATACTGACTTTAATTAACTATTGGCTATATTGCCGTGTTTTGTGTGACCATACAATTAAGATGTTGTCATGGTGTTGATTAGTGATGATGGTGACGCAGGTGTAAATCCCCTGACTTACATTGAATCTTTCTATTCTCTGATCTGTTCATCTGTTCTGACGAAGAAAATTTGTCTTCTTTTTTCAATGTTTCCTTTAAATACGAGACGAGGAAAGAAAACAAGAAAGTCTTTTGACATTTGTCTCAGGCACTAGAAAATATTGACCCGGAAACTTCGTGAATCGACAACGAGATTTTCCAGGCGACGGTCAAACAGTGCTCCGATGAACCAAATTTATATCACGACTAAGATTTAAGAACGCAATGTACAAAGCGTTCAGCTGAAACAAGCAGTGTAGGGCAGTGACGTGCGGCACCATGTCGTACAGTCAATCGATGTGGCTTTCAGCTCGATGGAACAGACTCCACCGAGCTGAAGGTACGACACTCGGTACGTCTTTCAATTTAAAATGGCTGTTATTTGCGCAAGTGCTTCTTATTTGTATTCACGTAAGTGCTAGTGCTGTATAGATTTGCAGGTTGAGTGGGCATCTCACTTAGCATTGTGTGAAGGAAGAGGTAGTACCATACTGTATAGGAGGAGATAGTGCCATGCATAGTGCATGACAATTCATCATCCTATGCAACAGAATTGGGCCGGCACGAAAGGGGAGGTACCTCTCGCTCACATACTACCGCCGCAAAGTGACATCATCAGTGTCGCATTTCGTGCGGATTGTGTGTAGCTGATGGCCCATCGGGAGGATGGCAGCCTGGAGGGGGCTACGCGTCGGCACAGTAGTTATGTGGATGTTCATGGGCGTCGATAGTAGTAAAAAAAGGATCCAATTACTCATTTATCCCCTATTCTATAAAAAAATATATAAAGAAAATAATATGGCAAATAAATAAACTCATTCAATAATTATACCGTTAAAATATTAGAGTGCTACATATTGAAGATTCAAGCTAATCGCAGTTTAGTTGTCAAATATAGTAATAGGTCTTGACGTATGAAGTTGGCGTTTTTCGTACTGGCCACTTTAATCACGAATTCCAAATTCAAATTTTACAGCTATTTACTCATATATTTGTGCTTCGATGACTGTCATTCATTTGTATTTTTGCTTTTGTCTTTTCCTCTTTGCGTCACTGTTTTCACAAAATAATAAATTTAAAATATCGCATTATTTACGAGTACGAGTTTCGCCGTGGCACTAGTGCTGCGGGAGTGACTAGAAGGGTGAATGGTGTTGCAAAGGAAAACACGGTTCGTTTTTCGTTCCATCGTTTTCGATCTGAAAACTACGACCTGCAGAACAAGCGCCGTGGACTGCAGGCTGCGATGTATCCGATAAAACTGTTTTGATTCACTTGAAGCAAATTTGGAAGATTAAAAACCTTGAAAGGTTGGTATCTCACGAATTAACTGAAAGAAACCGGGAAACGCGCGTCGACTGCTGCGTTACATTGCTAAACCGGCACAATATGAAGGTACTTTAAACCGAACCCGTGAAGAAAAATAGATTCTTTACTATAATCGGAAGCGCTCAGCGCAAGGGTTGGATCTTGGCCAGCCAGGTAAATCCTGCTCCGAACGAAAAATAACACCAAAAAGTTACTTGTAAGTATATGGTGGACTAGTGCCAGTACTGTTCATTACTGTTTTCTCAAATCTGGCCAGACTATTACAGCGGATGTTTATTGTCAACAATTGCAAACCATGATGGAAATGGTAGCGGCTAAACAGCCTAGGCTAGTCAACCGGTCCACGCCTCTGCTGCTTCACAACAGCGCTAGACCACACACTGCGCTGCTACCAAATTAGATGAACTTCAATTGGAAAACATAAAACACCATCCGCATTCCATGGACCTTGCTCCAACAGATTACCAATTATTATTTTTAAATTTGAATAACTTCTTGCAAGGGAAAAACTCCGATTCGGCTCCGATTGGGCAGTCCAAATCGCCTTCAAAGACTTTACTGATAACCGTCCGGCTGGTCTTTTTTGGGAATCAAGAACTACCTAAGGGATGGCAAAAGTGCATAGAAAACAAAGGTTCATACTTTGATTAATTAAATATATCATACTAAAAATATTCGAGTTTTTGCTCCTCCCATACAAAACGATAATTTCATATGTAAGGACCTAATATTTTGTACAGCTGTATCCATATTATATTTACGCGTATTAAATCGCTTTGTACCCTTCCATATTCATTATGTCCGATTACAATATTCGTGGCACCTGAAAGGTTATTATAAAAGGAAAGTTATGGCATCTAACTTGTATTATATTCATCTTCTATTGGGCAGGTAATTACAGTTATAGAAAGCAAGTGGATGTGTCGTTGAGTCTACATTATATGAGCTGGATATATTATGTAGTGAAGTTCTAAATATCGATAGATATTAATGTCGATGCTCTGTCATAACATTATGTTTCTTAGAGAGCATTGTATAATACAGTTATCGTCAGGTGTGCTATGCCTACCTTTTATTAGAACACAACAATCTTATTAAGTCGCTTTTTATAGGGATGAGTTTGCAACCTAGTCATTTGATAAATAGTGACGCAAACATCCGCATAATTGTTACGCACATGGATCTTCTTTTTTGCTTCTCCCACTATAAAGGACCGTTGGAAACTCATAAGTCGCAAGAAACGCGCCTGCGTAACTTTCACTTCATGGCGTTGTTATATGAGCGAGACGTATTCCCCAGACCTGCCAGCCCATTTCGGGTAACGCAGCATGTCACTAAATCTAACTAAAACGAACTCTTACTTAAATATAATTACTAATTATTATAATAAATATTGTACATTACGATAAATCGACATATAACCGCATAAAATCAAAACGCTTGCTCTGATTTCGTAATTCTATAAATAGGCAGCGAACCCGAAGATTACCGAACGAGATAATTAACGCGAGAAACTCGTGACATCGATACTCGTTACGAACTTTTAATTATATGAATCTGTTCTCCACGTGTAACGGTACTGTTTCACAATCCCTCTTTTAGACGTTATCTGGTAATAATATTTGTATATTGCTTCTGCTAATAAAATTACATCCATCATCATAATCCATTATATTTATTACCACACGATATTATTTAAAGTGAAGCTTCATTACCAACGCAGCACCTAACTGTTTTTCTACACCTGAAGCATTGCGGCATGCTCCATGAGCGTAGCAAATAATATTGCGTTAATCGTTTGTTACGCGCTCGTAGAATTTCTGCACATTCATACAAGTTTTAATTTGGATTCAGATACGTAATTAATGCGCATAATAATGTCGTAGTTTCATTACCGCGCACATATTCTATAGTATAAATCAGCATGCGTCCATTAACTGCAAAACTTTCCGCTGAGATAGATAGCACCCATTGTGATTATTAATGAAACCTAACATAATCTATATTAGGATACCTGGGGCCTGGCATGAAATCGTGTTGCTTTTGTTTAATTAATATTTTTGATGTATGTACCCAGAGTCAATCGACTTATGCAACAAAGCTGACGAAACCTACGTTTAAACTCATCAAACCGGCTATAGCGGAGAAAAAACTCAACATACATAAACTCTACAAATAACTCAGATGCGATCAGGAAATCCGTGATATGGAATTATAATACTTTTCATGTTCTTTATAACATAGAGGCCAAACGAGGAATCGGTGCCTTCTAGCCACTACCGACGCCCATGAACATCTACATAATTACTATGCCGATGCATAGCTCTCATCCTGGCCCCAAATGGACCCCCGGCTACTCATAAAACGCACGAGACGTGACATTGAAGGTGTCACTTTACGGCGGTATTATGTGAGCGAGAGCTACCTCCCCGGTCGTGTCGGCCCAATTCCGTTGCATACGAGGATATAGTGTCATGGCATGGCACTACCCCCTCCTGTCGATGATAATATGTTAAAAGAAGCATTTTCATACAACGTTCAAACAAAGTATTTTGATTTCAAATAAGGATGCTCATTAATCTGTTTACACGACGTAAAAAGCGCCGTCCCGTAAACAGGTGATTGGCCCATGTTGTATGGCTCTTTTAACACGCGATAAAAAAGCCTTGTAGTGATAGTATATATATTTGTAAAATTTAAAAGCTATCCAATAATAACAACACATATTAACACCAGTGCCCTACTGGAATAGGTAGTAAAAAGAAAACTAAGCAACTAAGCAACTAACGTTACAATTAATTTACGATATATAGAATTTCGAAGCTCTTCGTAAAGATTAACTTAACTGTGTATGATTGCTATGATTCGACGCTCATCTGTCGTATTTCTTTTGTATAGTCTCTGGTTATCTAGTCAACCAGCTCTCTGTTTGTCTAGACAATCAAAGGCGACTCTTTGAATGTTTGCCTCCTTAATCCATAAAAAAGTTGAATAAACGAGAAAATCTTTTAAACATATCCTCTTAATGATTCGATTAGCCTTTGTGTTCGTCAAACACGCACACTCCTTCGAAAAGACTTTGTTAAAATGAAATGTTTATTACAGGTCACCACGGCGGTAACGCCACGATGTTATGCTCCGGGGCTGCCAGATAACTCGTTTGTGTATTAGTTAAATAACTTCGGACACAAACAAAATTTTTTCACCAGGGACCGCGTCGAAAATATCTAACTGTAACATAATAAAGAGGAAATTATGTGGTAGACTGACTTAGTTTAGTTGTACCAACGATGATAATGTTTGTGCAATAGTGTGATTAAAAAGCACTAGCACCTCTTGACTTCCGATGAACCTCAGGCCACAAAGAGCTATTTCTGATCGGCCTTGTTCAATATTTTTAAGGCAAACGCGTGGAATTTTTGTTTAAAAATACAAAAGATTTTTAAATACTTTTGCTATTATTGATGTTTAGAATTTTGAAAGTCGCCGCAGCCGAAATTCGACTAGAATGGCATTATTCTAGTTAAAACTATTAAGGGTCTCACGGCTTTGTGCAATCACGCACTCTTTCTGTTATACTGGAACTAAAAGTAAGAGGTACTATGTTGAATTGCAGCGGAATGGGACTGGCACGACCGGGGAGGTACCTCTCGATCACTTGATACCGCCGTAGAGTGACAGCTACTGTGTCGCGTTTCGTGCTGTTTGTGAATAGCCGGTGGCCCCTTGGGGTAGGTTAAAAGGAGGGAAACGCATAGCAATTATGCTGATGTTCATGGGCGTCCGTAGCCGTTTAAGGCCTCGATTACTCGTTTGTCCCCTCTATAATATTAAAAACTTACCTCATATCGTATTATTCTTCACTACGATACAATACAATGCGATAGTACCAACATTTAAGGGGTTAAGCTTATAAGTTCTTCAAGGGGATCATTACTTTCATAATAAATTATTATCTCGGTGAAGTTTTTACATCTAGTGGTATTTTGAACATGACGGAAGAGATTTAATTAAATCCCCTGAGACTGAACATTAAGACTACTGAAAGGAGGAAAATTCTTCCGCCCACTCGATTGAATAAAACATTTTTTGAATCGTCATCATCGGTGTTGACACTGATTCATAAGAATACCAACGAACCTAATCGTAGACATTTTCTACATTCAAGGGGGCATGCGAGCAGTCGGAGCCTTTTGGTAATTACCATCACCGACAGATATCCCCATAAATTCAATGCAGATTCACCGTCCTCCTAACCTCTTACTCCACTAAAGCACCTCCGATGAGAAAAGCATTAAACGGATTCCTTCTACGGTACCTGTTAGCTCACATTCTATCAAAAGAGCAGTATGGCAACGAAGCAGCTGCAGTAAGAGAAGACCATCAAAAAACAATGTGTGTCTGTATGTAATTCGGACACAGATGAAGCTTCAAAAAATATATACGAACGATAGAAATAATTTAACAGCTATAGTTGTAGTCAAATAGTTCAATATTTCAATTAAACAATCCGCTCCAGCTCATATGTGTCGACCGGTCATCATCCGGGCGTTTTATTTTTGTATAGCAGTACAAACGAGCAGTGCAATTGTTAACCACCGCCGCCCATTAAAATCTACATACGCCGATGCGTTGCTGTCTTCACGGGAAAATGCTTTTGCGTCCTGCCATCAGTCCTGAGTGAGACCTGATGGCATATGTGAGACCCCGCGGGTGCCAACGCCCGTCTAGACGATTTGAGGTGTCCCAGATATCTATCGTCAACAGTTGCACAATAATATACTTTCTCCTATTACATGGTACTAACGATAATGTGATCCGACGCCTTGTTAGTCGCTTAGCAATGTGAAAGATATGTAATGTATAAAAAAGTTACTTTCAGAAACTATAATGTATTTACAAAATTAGTATAGAACAAAGTTCCCAAAAGCTTATCGGAGCGTTTTTTCTGAAAATCAGAACGGATTTTCATGCGGTTCTACACCAATGAATATAGCGACTTCCATAAATGTTGAACTGTATAATACAATTATTATTCACGGGCGAAGCAAAACTCCATTGCTAGTATACGAATATGAGACGGTTACCGTTTGGACAAAAAAGACTTGAGGAGTTTCCTAGGAATGGATGGCAAAAAATAATTAGAGGTTGTTTGAGAGGTGTTTCTCATTTGAGCCACGTGAAGCGCGCTGCTATGTGTCAAAGGGCTTACAAGCGCAGTTCGGACCATGTTCATCTCTTCACGGTACATACGTTTAACTGTAGCGGACGTTCAAGTACTGCCTGTAAATATAGTGTATAGTGTATAGTGTATAGGGTTACTTTTAAATTAAAATTATAAAAAATGGAATATATATTTTTTTTTGTTTGGTTGGGTAATTTGCAGAACCAGTTCGAGGAATACAATTCTTTCAGTATTAGATCGTTCACTTATCGAGAAAATCCATATTAAAATTAATTAAAATTTTGCAAGTGGCAGTGCCATATTGCATAGAAGCTGATAGTACCATGCATGGTGCATGACACTACATACTCCTATGCATCGGATTGGGCCGGCACGACCGGGTAATTACCTCTCGCTCACTTGACACCAGCGTAAAGCGACAGCGTGGCTGTCGCGATCCGTGCGGTAGTAAGGAGCCGGTGGACT
>JAFELO010001500.1:1219607-1231656 GCA_017140195.1 Eumaeus atala
AGGAAGGCAAGTCTGAGTAGGAACAGAGCAAATGAATTTATCAAGTGAGATGGTCGTCCGTCCGTCGTCCCGGCTCTGAGCTCTGAAGCACAAACGCGAGTTGTATTTATTTATGTAGGTCCTCCTCTGGGACGCGTTTTGACTAACTATGAATGTTTAACGTGCGTCTCAGATTCCGCCAATGCATGGTATTAAATTATTTATTTGTTAAACTATGCATTAATAAGGCGGCGCGCTTGGTGTATGTCTTCGGGTGTGTCACTTCATCGGGTAATCTGGTGGTTCTTCTATATAAATAAGTGGTAGGTCTTATCAAAGTAATCACGGGCAGCGTTAGCGCAGCACAAGACGGTAATATTCAGTACTTTTTTGACGAAAGATATTTTTTATTAATTTTAATGTAGCGTATATAATAGCCGTAGTTAGGTGACCAATGATCGGTTTTGAGTTCGGTTTATTGTTATATTTCAAAATTTCCTAATATCCTTTTTTATTGTTTACAAACAGTAAACAAAAAAATAAATCACCCATTATCATGAAATCTCTCACTTAACAAGAGATGTTACCGGATCACTTTCAGTACTATGAAATGGTTAAATTATTCTTACTAGTAATCGCCCGACGATCGAAATTCGATCCCAATTACAATAAAAAAGTGTGTGTGTGTGTGTGTGTGTGTGTGTGTGTGTGTGTGTGTGTGTGTGTGTGTGTATGTACTTATGTTCACGCGTTAAACTTATACTTCCTTGTTGATTAAAATAAATTGAAAAGATTTTTAATCAACAAGGAAGAATGCTCAAAAATATTCCTCACTTACACACAATATACATTCAAAAATACATATGTGGAACAGAAGAGCTTCAGTTAACAACTGATTTACAAATGTTAATGTTAAGCATCTAAATGATGACTTAGCATTCCATTTATTAACCTTGCGTATGCCGGGTCAATCGTGTGCCAAAGAGAGTAACACCGAGTAACACAAATAATTGTAACTCCATATGTAAGTTAGGACCCCCTTGATACTTGTACTGTACACCAACCAATATTTAATACAAAGCCACGCCTAATTTCATAAGAGCTTGTCAATGCAGCTTTGAGGTCTAGTTTTATATGTTTAACTATTTCACGTTGTATTATGAAACTGTAAATGCAGTTACTTCGATAAATGATGCGAAGTACAAATGAGAATTTGCAATAAATCTATATAAAAATAGTTATGAAAACAATTTACCTTCTGTATTCCTGTCGCGAAACGCCAGCGAGTTCTGTGAAGCGCAAGCAGTTTAAAGCGCATTACTGATTTTGTGCTAGATTACTTTGCCCCACAGTCTTTTATTCCTATAGTTATTTTCTGTACTTTCTGAGTTTATAAATAACAGAAGTTTATTCATTATATACAATTTTTTGAACTTATAGTCATATATCCTTTGAGGAACGTAGATTGTAAAAGATTTATCATTTCTAGGACACTGTAGGTAATGGTCCTGGTAATTTGGTGTAACCCCATATGGTGTAACCAGTAATCAAACACATTGCATGCGTAGGTACATTGTAAACGCCGAATTTAGTGTCAAAATTTTTAGAAAATATGCACTCCCCATAACATCGACAGGAACTCGCGCGTTACAAGCATTAAAAATCCGGTTAAATATGACAATTGTATTTTGAATCAGCGAAAATCACGGACAAAATAGAATTGTATTCGGAGAGGAGGAAAAAAATAAAAGATCCCTTTATTTATATTTCGCTTGTTCTGTTTCAGAATTTCTTTTGGACAATCGTAATGATCGCACCTTCATGGTCTCTTTTAATTTATTTCATAAAGAAATTTTTTACAAAATGTCTGCGTCGGCTTAAACAAGCACTGGTGTTTAGTCTTTACGAAGTCAAAGATGTGCATAGGACATATGTCACTGAACTTACGTTAAGGATTACTGTTTGTGACGATTTAATTTCTCATATTCCTTTCATACCGACAGCCTAATACTAGTATCATTTCAAACGAGCATTTCGGAAGATCGCCTGACAAATGTCGCGTCAGGCTTGCACGCGGATCGTTGCTCAGGGTGTTGAGATGAGGAGAGCGTAACGTATATAACTTGCTATAGAAAGCTTCGATCTTAGATAAGATCACAGGCTTAGAAGAAGCGATAACCCCAGAATTTGTCCTAACCTTTGTCAAATGCCTTCATCCAAGCTTCTCCATAAGAACTTTCGTCAAAAGGTCTCCTCTGAGACTTTAATTTTGCTGCTCTTATTTATTAACCTACTCCTACAATATTCTACACCCGTGTGCCGCTTGCAACCAATCACGCCACTCATGACCTCGTCAATTTCCATTGTTATTTACGACATGTCGGGACGGGCGGCCATCGATTCAGTTTTTTCATACCAGTTGGAATTTTTCGGTACCTAACATGGTTCGCCAGAAGTTTGGTCGGAGTGTTAACTGTACTAATCGGACACGGTCGCGTCGAAAGCCTATATTCCGAGAGCCTCTAACCAATCGGTTTTAAGCCTGTTCATCACGAAGATATTCCCTAAATATATGCTATCGGTCCATCATAATGAAGCCAATCTCATTCCCTGTCATAGTATCGGGCTCTGCCACGTCCACGTCCTATGGGGCTTCTTCCTGAAATAAGAGTTCATTTAGAAGAGGCCCTCCGTCTTGAGAAAGTTACTAGCATTGGCCCCCTGCGATTTCGACTTCCGAATCCACGTGGTCTCAGACTTGATTTGACACCATTTCATACTCCCACTTTGGCATTAAAGTCCTCAATGACAACACTAAAGTGGGCCTTACAGGTGTTATGTAAATATTTGCATAACACCTGTGACCTTTGCGACATCGTCATAGGTTGTCTCGATACACTAGAAATTTCGACTATGTTGCCTGCGTGGGACTTATTCACGAGGAATCCTACGCAGCCTTGTGATGGAGTGCCACTTTCCTTGAAATAGAATAGGTGACCCGGTAGCAGAGTTATGATGTCTTCGCCTTGTCTTCGGACTTCACATAACCCCAGAACGTGCCATCGGATTTTTCCCAGTTCCAGCTCCAGCTCAACCAAGTGGCTATCTAGTCGAAGCATCCGTCCGTTATACATAGCCAGGTCAAATCGGTGGGAGCAATCCGTAGCTCGGAGATTATCAGCACCCCTTGTTCCACCGTTACCGTGGCCGCTACTGTGGATACCGCTACCGTCAGGACTGGTGGAACTACCGGGAACTGTGGGTTTAATTCTGCTGTCGTCCATTTAAGGTAAATAGTCATAATTGCCATGCTGATCAGGCTGGTTGACACTTGCCGATTAGGTTTCGGACTGGCGCTACCGCTGCCTGTCACCGATCCGATTGGAAGCACCGTCATCACTTGGCGCGACCGCTGTCCGGTGCTCCTGTCTATTTCACTGTCACTATGAAGCAGGCGGGATACCAAAGAACTGGGTCACTGCAGCCTCCTAGTCCCTACGTGGTTATTGCCCTTTGACGACTTTTAGGTTACACTGGGCTTGGATTGAGGGTGGGGGTATTCTTTGGCCGCCCCACGCAGCACATATATGCACAACAAATTGTATTTTGTAATTTGAACAAAAAATAATAAACTATGTTATACAAAGTGTAGTATTGTTACTAGTATGTGTTAGTAATAAGTGAAAACTCCGTTGACGTACGAATTAGTTACATTATTTTTGAACCTTTGTTTCCCTAATAAATAATAAATGAAATAAATAAATATTTCATTCATTCCTTTATTCGTTCATTCTAAAATTATTTATATTTCAAAAATTAAGAAAAAGAGATACAATGTTATATCATAATCATATGAAAATGGCAGTGTCGAAGTAATAATAAAATAATCTATATCGTCAGAGTATAGTATCACGTCCGAGCAACAGCAAATCAAAAATATAATTGATGTTTTTTACAGTGAGCCCTGAATGTAATTTGTATGACCGGCACGGCACGTACACACACTGTATTGTAAATTCTAGATTGCTCCATTTAATTACTTCGTATAATTCACAACACATTAGAATCACGGGTTATAATCCTGTTGTTATTAGTTACAAATTGGATATAGCGCTCGATTTGTGCTCGTTCACACAAGTACAATGAGGGGCGACGGATGTTATACGCACGGTCGAGTAGGCACGTGGAATCAATAACAGCTCACATGTAATAAATATCGACGTGATAAGACAAGACGTGTTACATATTAAATTCACGCGTGGCGAAATTTTCGATTTACCTACAGAAAAAACAAATAATCTTTATGAACGAATCGAACTACACGTTAATTCAATGACATTTTGTCTACTTAAATAGGCTGAAATAGGCAAAATATAATCAATTTTTTTATGAACATAGCTAAATATAACGTGTAAAAATATTATTAAAGTGGGATACGTCCCAGTTTGTGAATATTTGCAGCACTAAATTGCCAGCATAGCGTGGACTATACATCCATACCGCCATGTCACCAATTGGTAAAAAAAAACAACAATTAGGAATATATTAAAAGAAAGCGTAAACTTAATTGATGGTATGATCGATATGAATTTCCATCAAGTAGTAAATTCTTATCGATCATTACCAACGTTTAACTACACTAAGCGCATTGCACTATAATGATTACCAGCATTCGTCCTAATTATAAATATATTGAATTATAGCTATGTCATGCTGACGAAATATTTAGTCTATTTACAATATGTTGCAAATCGTGCCATTTCTACTACTACTACTACTACGAGATATTAAAACCATTTCGTTTAATAGGATGTACTTCGGAACATTTATTCTGTTTTAAAATAAACAATATTGTGGGTTAAAACTTGAAAATCGCTTAAAAGCAAATGTACACTCGAATGCAGAGGTTTTTCTGTTCTCGGTTAGATTATTTTATTATATTATGCGGCAGTCTTTTTATATTATACGGGGACAAAGAAGCATTTGGTGCCTTTTGATGACTACTGACGCCCATAAACATCCCTATAATAGTGGCGCAAATGTGTTGTCCTAGTTTCCTCCTTCTCTCGAACGAGCCACTCGCTACTCGTACAAAGGGAGATCATTTTATTTTATAAGAACATAGACAAGCTGTAATTACAAAGAACATAGACAAACGCATAGGTTGATAAGTATCCATCGACATTCTCAAATGTTAAATGAAAGTATACACAAACTTTTTACGGACCCGTAGGAGGGGCCTTCAACCCCTAACGCGTGTACTTTCTGATGAGGAAATGTACATGAAATGCGTAGGTATTATGTAAGTAGTATGTGGTCATGCGCCAGGCCCGAACGGACCACCGGCTCCATGACGATAAACAAGAATGATCAACTGACACAACTATTTAATTAAACACAAAGGCTTAATGATGGTAGAAGGAGAGTGCTTATATATCGTATATAAGTCACGTAAGCACAAATTGACAACCAGAACCCATTTCAAATATAATTGGGGTCTTAGCTTTTGAAGTAGACTAACTATATTAATTTCATTATCACGTAGACCTTCTTTGATTACAGAAGCAATGCCTCACTCGAGGCGTAAGGGAGTTGAAATAGTTGGGGTGTGGGCACAACTCAGGCAGTACATTCTTTAGTCATCACTTCGATGAAGTATTGACTTCACAGGATTTATAGGACTGCACTGAACCAAACTAAACTGAATCATCGAATTCGATGTCAGTCGAAAAACTTACACAGGAGTGTGACACTCTGTGAGAACCTGAAGGGCAATCGAATCCTTTTCACTACTGTACCGACGATACTGTTATATTAAAAACGATACGAGCAATCGAAACATTTTGACTGCTATTCCACGATATTTTTTTTTATTAAAAACGAGCAATCGAATCCTTTTCACTGCTATACCGACGATAATTTTGCCATACACATACATTGCCCACCATTCCGTCTCCTCTCAACTGGACCAACGACTACTTAAAAACCGCGAGGGACGCATATATAGTTGAAGAGATATCTCATCAGAGCATGGCACTGCCACTTACTTGCACTAAAAGTGAGATCAATCTGAAAGGTACTTGATCTAGGATCATTGTGAAATAACCTACATAGTTAATACTAATAGCATTCTAGAACCTTCTGGGGATTATTAACAATACTTTTTTATACTACTGCCCAATCTATATCTATGTATGAATTCTAATAACCTACATAGTTAATACTAATAGCATTCTAGAACCTTCTTGGGATCATTAACAATATTTTTTTAGACTAGCGCCCAATCTATATCTATGTATGAATTCTACATGTGTTTCCGAAGCCGACTTCACATATTAGATTGCCACGTCCGTTATAGTACGGCTCTCTCAAAGGCTCTTCGGCACCGCTCGAATATCAGACATTACTCGACAAGATTTACATTTTACAAAAACAGGAAAGGAAACAAAGAGAGAGAAGCATCATGTATTTGTGATGCATTAGTGCCATTGTGGAATAATATTTTCTGTCGAAAACTTTCTTAGTATTTGTTATTGCTTTGACTTTCGGCAGCTATGCTGACAGACTGTTCGGTTTGTGAGTAGCTGTTAGCCCATTAGAAGGGAAGAAGAAATGAGGGCAACGCATTCGTATGAGAACAAAATTTCGTATTCTATTTTCACGGCTTGTATAAAACATTTCAATCTGGTACTTTTCCCTGTTTGGATTAGAGAGGGAAATTGGATGGGATTGCTTCCTCTCCTGCTATTTTCTTCTGATTAATTTCGTTGCGGGTGCTAATACAAATTTAGCTTTATCCCGCGGTCCTGCCATCATATCAATGTTTTCATGGTGGTTGCCGCTGCCGACCCTAGCGACACAGGAGTTACAGTGGTGGGAATGAGTTGTGGGCCAAGTTCATTAAAAAAAAAATAAGCTCAGATTGCTTTGCGAATTCAAAAATTCAACATTTAAAAAATCAAGTTATAAGTGGTTGTCTCAGGCTCATGATTATTTTAAGTGACGGTGTGTGTGATTTGTGAGATACCAGTAGGTCTTTGGGGGTAGGGTAGGTACTCATAAACCGTACGAAACGCAACATCGTAGGTGTCTCTTTACGGTGTATTTGTGAGCGAGTGGTACCATCCCGGCCGTGCCGGCCCAATTCAGCTGCAATGCAGCATGGCACTACCTCTTTCAAAATTGTATAATAAATATATCGCATGCTGGAAAAGTGTTGAAATGAAGCATACGGGAGCCCATACATCTGTTTGCACGATGTAAAAATCTAAGTGCTCTTGGTGTAAACAAGTGAACGGCCCTCGATATATCGATCGAGCCATACGGCTTTTTTAACCGTCAAAAAAGCTCTCGTACGAACTTACGCCATCCAGTCTTTAGGAAAGTTGGCTTGAAACACAAATACGATAAACATTGTAGTAGCAGCTCAATTCGGTAGTTACGATCTATGATATTGCCTCTTAAAACGTATAAATGCCTTTACCGCTCTATCAAATCGACAAAGTGCGTGTTTAATACTTTCAGAAATGTGCCAGTGCAGTGCTGCTGGTCGATGACTTAGAGAACGCACCATTTCTTATTTCGAAGGGCTGCAGCAATTACTATGAAAAGAAAGAAAGATAGATACATATTTTAAATCTTTATATGTGAAAATCTCATGTGATGGTGTTAGTCCGCTAGTGTCCACACACTGAAATTATTGAACCGATTTTGATAAAATATACTATATGTAATTTGGTCAAACTTAAAATGTAGGCAACTAGATTATCGTAGCCACAGCAAGGCGTGGATAGCTCAGCTAGTATTAAATATGTTTGACTAATCTATACTAATAATATAAAACTGAAGAGTTTGTGTGTAAGTGCTAATCTCAGGATACTACTGGCCAAAATTGAAAAAATATACTGGTGTTGAACAATCCAATTTTCGAGGAAGGATTACGGCCTATATACCATCACGATACGACTAATAGTAATGGAGCTGCGCGGGTGAAACCGTGGGATGATGCTAGTTATTTATATAATTATCAAAATGATCAGTAGGTAGCGTTCTGATTGAGAGCGGCGCAAACATTCCACAAAACTCTAAATCGTCCAGACAATCCAAGCTAAGTAGCGTAATTAATATCGCTAATTTCAACGTTCAGATTTGTAACGTTGGGTTTCGAAACCAAATTAACTGTCGAAACGGATAGGTAATAAATTCAAAAAGTGTATCTTGAAATACATATTTTTATAGAGTTTTGTATATTTACGTTCCTATATTTTATGACTAATATTTTTTTTTGTTTTAAATAATATTCCGATTTTATCGACGCTGGGTAATAAATAAACAAAAATTTCGCCGGCATCTTTCAACATATGCGGCCCAATTGTACCGGTACGACAGCACGGCAGCGCCTCCAATTATTTCTAAGCTCTCGGATGACATCGCTTTGTAGGTCCAAGTGGCTCTATTAAATGTACAGGAGGGAACTGAATTACGTTGGTGATATAGGTAACATGGTAAAAACAGATCATGGACGAAAGTCCAACATAAACAACATTTCCTAAAGAGGTGCCCGTTACCAAAGGTTATTGTAACACAAACTTTGTAGGGCTTGTAACATTTTTGTTGTAAAAATCAATTTGTTATTCATTTAAATAAAGAAAAACCTGTTTTCAATCTCGCCATCGTTGCGGTGTATGAAGTTAAAGAAATATGTGTGAAAATCCTGCATACGACAGAACTCAACCTACTTGTGATAATTGAATACATATGTCGCAATCGGATTGTCTAATTCGCCCTATTACATTACGCCTAGTATTGTTAAAAAAACAGAGTCGTTTTGTTTTATACATGGCATTATAGATGCCAGTGGATATTGAATTAATTACAATTTGTGTTAAATTATAGCAATCAGTGGATATGACAATCACTGAATTAATGATAATCAACGCCATACTAAAATCGTCCCATACGCTATCATAGGGGATGGTTGAAGTTCAATGAAGCGGTCATTTCTACTTTCAAAAATCAGATTTCAATATAAACTCAATTGATACGTTGTAAATAAAATGTAACCGACCCGTAATCATTGGAAGGGTCTTTTCCAATATATATCGTCCCACAGTACGACCGAAATGACTACAATAAAACAGATATACGGCGTATCTGCTATGTATGCGAAAAGGAACCCGAGTCGGCTCATATCACTGCATCCATAGGTTGGTCAAATAATAAGTATTTAGTACCAGCGATTCGCCCCAGCTTCGCCCGTGAATAACCAGGGCCGCGCTGTCCTATACTTCAGTGAAAGCTCTAACAAAATCAGTCAGGCCGTTGCCGTAATTGCGCCATACAAATAGACTGACACGCAAGCTATTGTTGTTTAGCTGTGAATATCTTTAAAAAAAACACAGCACTTCAAAAAACTTCGTTATTTTAAAATCTTTGACACAGATTTTGATTTTGATTTGGTACATAAATCTTCACGCCTGTTCCCTAATAGGATAGGCGGACAGCATCAGGACTCACATATCATGACCCCTACATACGTGCCTTACCTCCTCCATATTCATAACGGTTTGTACAAAAAAAGGCATTGACATTATTCCAGTGTGGCCGGTATATTATGAGCTCCAAGCATGCGGAAGTAATAGCGAAATTGCATGTAAGAAATAGTCTGTTTGGTCTCTTTTAAAAACTTAAATATAAGAAAAGTCTCAAAAGTAATGGCATCAGCATTGCAACTAAATCAAAATTGGTACCGGCCCGTCCAGGTAAGTACTATCGCTTTCGTAATGCGGCAACTCGAACCCGCATGAAGTGGTGGATATCTTCTCGCATTTCATACAGTTTTTCACTATTTGGATGAATGGATGACAATTATGATATATAATTTATTTTACGTTTAATAACAAGAGGGACTACATTTAAATCTGTTCGTAGTGTATATACAAGAAGACAAAATAATAATAAAAAATATTCAAGCGCTTGTGGGGTAGGTCTTCTTTGAGGTGTTTAAGTAGAGCGACGGCATGTACGGCTCCTAAAAGTAACTTATGGTCACTTCTATTATCGACGCCAGGTTAGGTCTTAGCGTTGTTAATACACGATCTCTATATCTTTGAGATAGCTATGCAATCTATTTGATTTCGTGCTCGATATCCTGGCATTGTCCACGTGTGAAGTTTCCTCGGGTGGTTTTTGAAACATGTTTTCATAGACTTTTCCCCCCTCCCCGATCCTTTCTAACCCAAGTCAATACTTTCCAACTACATCTCTTAGGCGATCATCTTTTGAAGTGCCTCCTATCTTAGCATTAAGATCACCAATAACGAATGTATTCGAGTCTAATTTATCAATTAAGAAATGACCACTGCATCTCTTATAGGCAAGTCTTAAGTCATCTCCATTTACCGAGGTAAAATCTTTTGCTTTGAGACGGGATGTCTTCAAATTATTTCCCTTACTGATTTAACCATGAAGCCTGGTTCACATACAATTAACAAATACCAAGTGTATGGAGAGTTAAAAAGATCCATTTGACTACATACCTACAATGTGTAATGCAATCACAGCGATTCTGTTCGCTTTATCACCTATTTATTATATTAAAATGGAGTGGCATTTTAATATCGCAAAATATTGTCCAATGTATTGGCGTATAAATGAGAAAATACAATGAAATGAAATGGTATGAAAACGAAATATTCTAAATTCAAATTAAATACGAGTTTGGCCAGACCAACTATAATGCTGCGAGCCCCACACATCACTGGACACATTACATTACCACCACATGATTTTTGTTTCTGAAAAATATTTGAAGTACACACTTTTTTACTCCTTATATTTTAGACGTTTTTTATTACGTAATGAAACGTTAATTAGAAATAAATGAAAATATTAAGTAGAATGCGAGGGCGTTAATAATCATCAAAAGTCAAGCATTGCTATTTTATAAGAAACAAGAATAGAGGTCATCGGAAAATTAAAGTTTTCTGTTATCAGTAGATACAGATCTACCTATCACGTTTCTCATTCGTTACATTACACTCACTTAAGCTCTAAGTTTGTAATTGTTAGTTAGGAGTTAGTTCGCATTGTACTGGATTACTTTTAATGGCCTCAGTCGTGTTTTTCAAGGAGACCCCTGATATACAGACGACGTTAATGAGAGAAATTGAAACTGAGGAAATAAGATTATTTCAATAATATTTTAAACCTGTGGTTATGTAGCTATTAGACTGCATTCTGCATGCCAATAAGCATCTAAAACGCGAATTGTCTGGTAATAATGTTATATAGTGATCACTTAGCTATGGAAATTCGGTGCTAATTATAAAATTCGGTGCTAATTATAAAAAATAAAACATTCTAGTAAGAAATATGTCAATTTAATGTGCTTGATATTTGATTTTTATGTGGTATTTTAATGTGATTGTTACCACATATTCCATAATTCTATAAATTCTGTAAAAGGTATTCACATGGGGTTAAAGAGACTATAGAGGTTTATTTAAACTTTTAGATACATTTATTTGATTATGGTCTTTCATCCATTCACAATCCAGTTCAGACTTAAAATAGTACAAGAACAACAACGGAATTAATACAGCTTTTGTTATTGGTTAGTATAAAGTGAGGGTATGAAGTCTTATCTGGCACTTGTCCGAGACTCCCGGCTGCAACTTGGATAGTCCTTTATATATAATTATTATTCCATAACCACTAACTGTTACGGATTGTCCTACATTCCTTATATTCAATATCTGAAGAATATTGTGTTTAATAAACAAAAAGACAAAGGAGTAGAGCTCTGAAAAGGAACACACAACCAATAATATTCCCATTAGCTTGACTTAATGAGCCAACTAACATCAGGCAATGTATAAACTCTGTTACAATTAAATAAAATTTAACATTAAACTTTCACACATGGCATATACTATTCAAACTAAAACATTATTGATACAGTCTATCAAATTAATAGCCATACAGATCATGTAATTACTACTATCAAAATGCACGCTCAAGCGAAGTAAGACATTTTAACATTAACAAAGACTTATCAGATATGAAAAAT
>JAFELO010001500.1:1231784-1254571 GCA_017140195.1 Eumaeus atala
GTCCAGAACGTCCGGGGTGCGCAGGGGATCCGTAGGCACGGCGGTCATTGCACCGTGTAGCCGCGCTCATCCGAATCCTCCTGCAGTCTGAAGCCAGCGTTGTTCGTGACGGTCGATCCCCAAGCTGGATGCTTGGCGTTCAGGTCACCGACCAACAACACCTGGCCGCCATTCCCCAGCACGTTGTGGACATTACCTAGGTTAAACCTGTCTCAATTCATCGTGGACGACGTCCCGCCGAACGAGCACAGCCGTACCTCTGTATGGCCTCCCGCTCGGCGACACCTCGTCCCTCCGATACGCGACGTAGTTCGGTAGCCGGAGGCTCCGCGTCGGCCCCAGCCAAGTCTCGCCCAGCAGGATGACGTGTAAGTCATACTGCTGAGCGAGCAGCCGGAGACTGTCGCTCCTATACCTCCGGGGTTCCAGTAAGCGACCCTGAGTTCGTCACGATCCATCACTGGCTCCCCGTTGGTTGGCTCCGTGCGTGTGCAATTTGCGCCCAGATGCGCGGGTCCCGGAGCACCCTGGACAGCTCGTCTTTTACGACCGCCCTCAGCTCCTCCCTGACGATCTCCCGGATTAACTCCCTGAGATCGTCAACGTGGACCCTGGGCTCTTCGCGCCGACGCTGCTCCCCCTCCGAGCGCCTCGGTTCCCGCGAAGGTGGGGGGATTGATGTCCGTGGTGAAGGGATTGGTGTCTGTACTATGGGGTGAGTAGGTGCGCGTGTTTGTGAGCGTGTGGCGGAATATAAAAAAAAACTATTTCATCATCATTTGGTGATGGCAGACAGCATCAGCCATCACAAATATATCAAGACCTCCACATCGCCAAAAGGTAAAATAGTGACATTTCCACACAGAGAACATTAAGCCTTACAGTCAAAGATGACTGATAAAATATTTAAGTAGCAAGATATGTAATTGCTGCAACATTTTTCATTATAAAAGACGTCTTATATATGCAATAAATAGCGTGTATGCGTGCCATAGTATGCTTATCATTTTATTTATTTAAAATTATAAAATGTAAGGCAAATTATGTTAAAATATTACCTTTCTGCAAATCTTCTTCACACAATCTTCAACTGTACCATAATTCACATTCCTTCATTCGTGCAAGTTTTTATAAAGGCATAGAAATTTTGTTCTTCGCGTGTATATACCTATACATACAGACAGTATAGATATTAATCCTTCAGCTTATTCAGCACGTAATTCTCTATTTTTAATACAACTTTTAATGCCACTATCAAGCTTTAAATTTATCCGTTAAAGTCTAAATATAACATTAAGGCGCGCGACATTTAACTAAAATCGAATAAGAACTCTCCATAGTTCGTGTACGATATTTTCTGTAATTTTGAACATCTACTGTTTGACGTTGTCTTATCATTCGATATTTCTTGATGTATAAATATATTAGTGCCTATGAATAAATTTTTACCTTAAACTTTTTTACCTAAATTATCCACTAAAACCTTTCTCGGGAATTGTTTTATCCACGGGTGGAAACGCATGGAATTCCGTTTCGAAGATTTTGAGAAAATCGATTACATACGGAATACGCATAGGCCATACAGCTTCTGGGCCTTTATTTTGTAATATGTATAGATTTTCGTCGACGTATAAACATTTTAGATAATTTTCACTAAGAAGAAATCCTAGTGGATTATACTGGATTTTGGCCTCGACTCTCTAGCGTTCTTCGCTCTTCGACCTTGCGACCTGGTCCGCAAACCTTCCTAAAGCCTGTGACATAAATTCACAAAATACGCGTCTGTAGAGGTGTCGGAATTGCAATATATATGGCTATTCCATCATATCAGGAATAAAATATCAAAATCGGACAAAAGATCGCTTAGTTTCAAAACATAGCGCATCCAAACTTTTCAGCTTTATAACGTTCAGTTCAAATGTGCTATAGAATAGTATAATTTTTATGAAGTAGCTTACACGTAAAATAAGCTTATCTACTATAGTAGTACTTCTTAATTACTTATGAGTGAAGTGAATTTATACATAGTGGGCTTATTTGAGCAGCAAGCTTGGCTGGTTGTTTAAAACCTTTTTTGCCTAGGTTCCAACGATGGTTTAAGTATTTGTCGTTGCAGTGGGGCTTACTAGCGTGGGGAGGCCCCACATATCTTAGGGTAATTCATTTGTACCGAGAAAGTGCTTTTTGTACCGTCTTATAAGAAGAAGGGACTAAAGAATAGGAGGAGCAGGCGCTTTAGCGCAGGGGGCTCGCCCCATGGATGGATAAATTTCCAGTGACGGTTTTAATGTAAAACTTGAAGAAAAGTGTTAGTGCTATTAGTCCAAATTTTAACTGAGGTCTCAACTTTTTTTGTGAAATGCGCTGCTACCCGAAGAACGTTGTTTATACTTGAGTTTTTACCTGTTTTTATTTTTTCCTTTATATTCGTCCATGCTTCATCTATGCTGCACGGGTGTGGCGGCCCAATTCTTGCGAAATTCAGCTTGGCACTCTTATTAACCTTAATTTATATAAGTATTTCAACGTATCTCTTTAACGCAAATAGATAGTCGTGAGGATCTGCTCCTCTAGGCAGTATTATCTATAATAATTAAATTAAGAAGTGATATTTCTAACACTGTTTATTTGCAGATTAGAAACTTTAGAAACCTGATATGGTAATAAAAATGTATCACTAACGGCAAGGAAAACAATTAATGTGTGTATATTTTACCATAATTAAAAGTTTTTGGCGGTCATTGTAAGACGCCTATGTTCAGCAGTGGACCGATAAGGGCTGATAATGATGATAATGATGTGGATGCTATTGGGAGTCTGCATTCCTCATAGGGCTTCGTGTTTATGCTTTAAAAATCCAAAGTAATGTAGACATTACTTTGGATTTTTAAAGCATAAACACGAATTAAGACATTGTTTCACATTGAGCCTTGCTTAAAGCAATCGGTTATGAACAATCAAGGTCACGCCGCCTGCGCTTTTTACAAATAAGCTACCGAAATTCTAAAATATTACAATCCACGTAATATTTTACGACATTGGCCCGGAGAGATTTAATTAAATGTCATTAGATCGGCCATTAAGATTATAGGAAGCACGAGAAAGCTTCCGTTCACATAATTCAACATTCGCCCGACGTTTTAAAAACTTTTGAGATCGAAGACATCACTCCTAATATTAGCAAATAAAAAGAGTTCTGACAATTTATTGTTACCTTTGTATTTGGTAATATTTTTTTTTGTAATTAATCATCTTTTCCGACAGCTGAATTCACGGACTCAGTTTTAATTAAACGTAATAATCTTAACCATCGTCGGCATCATCAGCATATGCTCTTAAATGAAGAGCTGAAAGGTCAGTAACTCATTATATCTCAGAACATTTACAGACTGTAGATCCGAACTTTCGTATTTTATATAATTACTTACTACCCTAACATTGAATTGAAAAACAAGAGCCACATAGTGGTGCCATTCATCATTGTGAAGATGAGTGTAACGACTTATATAACCCTTAAAGTAAAATCGGCCTAAGCCGTTGAGGCTGTAGCAGGGTACAGACAAATCGACATACTTACATACATAAGAAAAGAATTAGCCATTTTTAAGTAATTGATTGACTTCAGACAGGCAATCTTACAAACTTCGTTATATAAAATGTCCACTGCAATTACTGTCCGACCGAAACCGAATTTCAGCAGCGATCTTGGTTTTGGCTGAAACTTCCTGACAGGAATCATGTTTCGAGGGAAAAGTAAACGCAAAATTCGTAAAGCTCGCGTAACTTTAAAAAGTATATAATAATAAATTGCACAAGTCAATTAAGAGTAACCTGGTGAATGTGTGACGGAGCGTTACGAAAAGTATGATCGGACGAGACAACACTTAAAAAGTGAGGACGCCATATTACTATAGGCGAGAGAGAGGTTTGACATTCTCTTTCTCTGTCTCATGGTCGCTTACGTTTCGTACAATTAAAGAAGTTTTATTTCGGTCGTGTGGTATAAAGCACATTACAAAGCACATTATTTTATGTTTAAATATCATGGATATTTAATCTTCGACATTTTCCCTTATCACAACAATGTCAACATTAAAACCCCACATTTTTGACAAGGAAATCGATTGCAATTAAGAAATATAACGGAAACTCTAGATTTAATTTAGGGGTCATTTAAATCATAGAAGAAAAATGAAATATCAATTTGACTAAAGGTACAATTTCTTTTTTTTGTTGACGCGTAGAAACGTATTTAAGCGCCATCCCCGGCCCGGGTGGGCTCCAGTGGTGTGTGGGCTGGCGGCATATGATGTGTCGAATACCCACTAATGCCATCGCGGTTCGATCAGTGCCGCTATTGATGAGTTGAACTACAAATCATCAGGGCATCTCGACTGCTTATTAGTCCTAAGGGACCGCCTCCACCTCCACAGATGGGGTTTTCACGTACCACACGACAACCCCACAAACTTTGGAACAGTGCAATGAGATGAAGTTCCCATCGTCACCCTTGCCCCGTGCGCAAAAGCGCTTCCTTCAGAACCTAATAGGAGGGGTACAAATAGCAGCCCTATCGGTTTAGTTTGCTGCGCCTGAGATGCCTTAGTTCACCCCAAGCTACTGTGTCCCACTGCCACGATAAGGCCTAAACTAAACCTGGTGGGGAACAAGTGAAACCTGCCTTAGTCTTTCGGCTATTGGTCAGTCAACTGCTACTTATGAAATAATTTAGGTCGAAGAAAATATAACAAAACATGTGTTAAGGAATGAAGTAAATATCATTAGTGTCATTGAAATCTGTAGTCGCACGCAAGGCTTGAACCGTGGCATATATGTAGAAATATGTAAAAAAATATTTATTTATAAGTGTTCATTCAACAAAAATAAATAAACAATTCGGTACGTCGGTATGAACAGAACTGAACTTGAATAACTTGGTGACAAATAGGTGCCAAAATGAACTTTTTTTTTTTTTTGGGAGGGACCTAATACTGGTTGGCGGCGCAAGACATTTGTCTTCAGACAGACAGACAGACCCCCTCTTTTCCCGCAGATGGGAAGAGATGAACCGGGTTGATTGTGGGCGTACCCTATAGTGATTATTTTTGGGACCGAAAAGGGCGAAGCAGTCCCCCTCCCCACTCTAGTAGGGCGGCGCGCGCACGATGCCGTTTAAGTTGCGGTGTCGTGGATAAGGATAATTGAGCTCGTTTAGTGTCTGGCATATCTGAGGAGGCCGGTCTCCTCGACCCCCCCCCCCCTCTGACGGAGGGGGGCGATTTGCGCTACAAATCGGCAAAAGCCGTATTCTTAATTTATTTATTATTAGAGCTCTCTACAGTCGCGTTATTTTATTTCTATCAATCTAAGCTCTCGACTTACGGATTCGAACCCGGGCTCGTTTCCGTAAGCGGTGTGTGAGTTTGACATCCTGTCAGTCATACGTTATAACTGTGTCACTATATGTAAGATTTCATCGCTCGACCGGTACGAGCGGTGTATATCGTATTGGTTCTAGCAGGAAAATGCATTTACGCACCATCCAGCCGACCCAAGGGGGCCTGAAGTGTGTGTCGGGCTCAGGTCGTGAAGCGATAGCTACTACCGACTAAAAACTGCTATCCGTTAGTTGGCCCTATTGGCATTTTACTGCGGGAGCGTGTCTTGGTGTGTCTTTGCTTGTGTTCTTGGACGGACTTTGCTACTGCTATCGCGATCGCGTCGTCGGCGTCGTGCAATACGTGCTTCGGCCGACGGTAACGGGAGTCGGTTGAAAACGTCGGGTCGTATTCCGACGTTTGAACGATTAATTTATTTTTGTGATTAAGGGCACGGTCAAAGAACTTTTGAGACAGCTCTTTGAAGTGTCCTTTTATCGAGGTCAATTGAAAGTCACAATGAAGGTCGATGTTTCGGATATACCACGGGCATCCAGTAGCCATGCGTAAGAAACTATTTTGCATTTTCTGCAACCGTTCTATTTGGGTAGGGGATATGTACGCGAATGCTGCACTGCAAAACGACAAGATCGGTCGAATGCATGTAATATACAAAGTGAGCTTATGTCTATACGCCATTTTGCTCTTTATGTTTATGAGAGGATAAAGTTTAAAAAGGACACATCGTGCCTTTTTCAGAACGTTATCTATGTGATTCTTGAAGCTCATCGACCTATCGAGAGTCACTCCCAATTATTTCGCCGTCTCTGCTCTAGGTATCTCGTTACCGTAGAGCAGGATGGGAGGCATGTTACCTCGTCTATGCGAGGGGCGGTTTAGTGAGAAAAGTATGGACTTACTCTTCTACGCATTAAACTCTATTCTTCATTTCAAGAACCATTCACCTAGTTCAGTGACGGCTTTTTGGAGAAGTTTGGCTCCGTAGTTGGGGAGGTATCTAATGTATAGTGCGGTGTCATCCGCGAACATCGCCAGCTGGACGCTGGGGTGTCGCGGTATGTCGCTTGTGTACAGATTGAAGAGGGTGGGCGAGAGGACCGATCCTTGCGGACAACCGGCCCTGAGGGGACGAGGGAAGGACAGGGTGCCCTCCACTCTGTAGCGGAACTGCCTGTTCGCTAGGTAGCTGTTTACTATCAGTACCAGCCTTGATGCCAAATCTTGTCAAACGCCTTTGCTACATCAAAGAAGACAGCAGCCGTGCCGCTTGGCCGGCCCAGTTTTTTGAGTCCCGATAGTATGTACTCAGTGAGGCGGTGTACTTTTTGTGGGCAGCTGTGACTGTCGCAAAATGCGAACTGCTCGTCTATGAATAGGTTTTTCTCTCTTATCACGGTTTTAAGGCGTGCGAGAATTATCCTTTCATAGATTTTACCTAGCGAGCTTATGGGACTTATGGGCCGGTAGTGGACTCCACCCGGGGTTTCCCCGGTTTGTGTATGCCGATCATTATGGCTTCCTCCCATACGTCTGGGAAAGTGCATTGCGCCTGAAGGGCATTAAAAATGCACACTAGGAGGTGTATAATAACGGGAGGCAGCTGTTTCAGCGCCTTGTTGGCTATTCCATCGGGCCCGGGGGCCCTCTTTGAGTGAAGGTTCTTTATTAGATCCTTTACTTCTTCTGTGTCCGTCAGACGTATGATCTCATCATCATCATCTGGTGGCACAGCCAGTCGGACCGTTACTATAATTTCTACCTCTTTTATGTGAGAGGGGTCTGTGGGGAGGGAGCTAGGAGTGCATTGACTCTCTACTGTGTCGACTAGACACTCCGCTTTTTCGTCATCCACTAGAGCTGGTAATCGATTTTGGCGATTTAGTGGTGGCATTTGAGCCACCGGTTCGGACTTCATAGCTCTCGCTAACGGCCAGTAGGCCGCATGTGACGGAGATTGTTCGCTGACGAAGTGATCCCATCTCCCGTTTGTGAACTTGGGTATAGCCTTTTTGACTTCTCTTTCGAGTTTTCGGATGGCCAGCCTACACACTTCGCCACCGTTGCGATCGTGCAGACGTTTCGCCGCATTTTTTCGACGGATTAGGTCCCTAACTTCGTCAGAGAGAGCTAAACGGTCCTCTGGGACGGCGGAGATCTCTCTTGACGATTCTCCTATTTTTCTAACCAGTAGTACGGTTAATGAGGATGAGGCCACGATAGCGGCTTGGGGAGAGTCTATACTGTCTGGAATGCTATCGAGTTCACTCGATTTGACATTATCTAAATTATCTTTTAGCAATTTATAGTCGATGATCTTTTTCTTAATTTTAGTATTACTATTAAATCGATTATCTCCTATTTCTATTAAAACGAGTCTGTGGTCCGAGTTAAGCTCGTGTAACGTTTCAGTCGTCTTTATGACGAGTGAAATGTTTTTAACCAGTGCTATATCGATTTTACTAGGTGAACGTATATACCCATTATTGTTCGGAGTATAATAGGTTGGGATATACGGAGCGTTGATGATGATGTTACGATCATCGACATATTTTTCTAAGGACAGTCCCGCGACTGCTATTGTATCTATTGCCCCAGGTCACGTGGTGGGCGTTGAGGTCCCCAGCTAAGATTATTGGGTCGTCTGCGTTTAAATTTTCAAATATAACGTTGAGATCGCTAACTAGAAGCGGTTTCGAGCCTGACTGATATGCAGAGACTATGGTGATGGGCTAATGGCCCGCCATGCATAGCTTGCATAGGGATACTCCTAGATTTTCTAGAGGGGGCGGGTCGAGAGGGATGCAATGAAGGAACCTCTTGTAATAGATGACTGTACCCCCACAGCGGAAACGGGTCCTGTCGTTTCGAACAATATTGTAATTGCAAATACGCGGGTTTGAGTGGCTAGGTTTTAGAAATGTTTCGTGCACTAGAAGGATGTCTACTTTATGTTTCGGGAGGTAATCCCGCAACTCATGGATGTTAGATCTAAGGCCGTTTGCGTTTAACGACACTAGTCTTAATGAGTTGGGTTTTATCCTACCCGTGGTAGCCATTTATAGGCCTAGTGGGAGTGGCGCTTGATCGTCTCGACCGGCGCGTGATGATCCTCCAGAGCCTGAAGCTTCTCAGACATGGAGCCATATCTTACTTTATTCGCGAACACTTTGACCTCACTTGGGTCAATTGTTCGCAGGAAATTCGTCAGGAATTCCCAGTCTTCTGCTATTTCCTCTCCCTTGCCACCCTGACGGGGCAATTGGGGCTGATGTTGATGCACCTGGGGCGTCAAAAACATCAGGGGCACAGGCGCCGGGGCCATTTGTCCCCTGTATGCCTGGGGTATCGGGACCCTCTGTGTCTGCTGGGGCCTCGACGTCGGAGGTGGGCATGCGGCCTTTTTCGAGCGGAACCACGCGTTGGTGGTGGGTATGGGGGCAGGGATGAAATCTTCCTGTTTTTGTGTCGGGTGCTTTTGAACCTGAGGGGCCTTTTGTCCCCTGGGCCGCGGCTTGGGGATGCCCTGGGGCTTAGGCACCCTTTTTTTTTGAAGAATTTGGGTGCCTTCTGGCACCCTCTGTAGTTGGCCGTGTGACCCACTTGTCCGCACAGCACACATGTTGGGGGCTCTTTTGAGGTACTGTCCCTAAGACAGTTCGCCGTGCCATGATCGCCCAGGCACTTGACGCACCTTGCGCGTCCATGGCAATTTCGTGCCGAATGCCCATACAGCTAGCACCGGTGGCATTGCCCCGGTGCCTTCCTCTTACTGGCTGGCTCTATTCGCCATATCGTCAGACCACATATCGCCTTGATGCCGTGTATCGCCTTGCTCTCAGGAGTCAAGGGAAGTATGACGAGTACCATGTTGTATGGTACATTCGCCTTCTCGTCACCATTTTTGGAGTGACGGTACATCCGGTGTACCTCTAGAACCGGGATGTTCTGGCAGATCAGGTCAGCCGTCACTCTCTCTATGGAGACCTCTGACCGGATTCCATTGATCACGAACATCAGCAGGCATTCATCCTCCAAACTCGACTGAAACCGAATGTTCGTTCGGAAACTAGCTGCAATTTGAAATGTACACATGTATATAATCGGGGGTAATGCTCTTCATCCTTTTTATACATTGCAGACCGCACGACGTGGCCCGAATGGAGAACATCTCTCAAATGTCCTTTATGTTCTAATTATTTTTTACGTTTCCCGCGTTTCTTTTTTTTTTTTTAATATTATGTCACGAATAAATGCTTTACATGTCACTTCCCTTGATTTTTTTGTAATGAAAATCAGTTTTACGGATTTTGCCAACGTTACGCCCCAGAAAACAATTTACCACTTTATATTTTAAGTATTGTGATTTTTATGTATAAGATTTACTTACTTACTTTTAAAATTTTATAAACATATGGGGACATACACTCAGTAGTGGCGTTGTAGTAGCGTGAAGCGGGGCAATGCCAACGAGTGGCCCAAAGAAGATTAAGGAGGATGAGGTAGTAAAAGGGCAAACTCTAAGCGATTGTCATTTTTCACAGATATTCACAGATTATAATCTGGATGAACTCGGAAAAATACATTCTCTTAAAGAATAATGATACTCTTTGGATGTATAAAAGGCTAATAAAACCTGAACAAAAGAGTAAATATCTACGCTTAGAAATTTGTAAAATGTGTGTGCCCATCCTATAACTATTTCGCCATTCCTCAGAATAAAACTATATTTGAGCAACTCTATGTTCACCCATGTGCCACTGGAAACTTACAAATTATGCGAAATACTACAGCAACATTGTGGCGGTATTATGTGAGTCGGTTATACCGGCCCCACTTAGCTACAAAGCAAAATACAAGACCTAACTTATTGAAATCGTGCTAAAGTAATTTACAGATAAATGACTTAAAAAAAGAAAATGTTCATAAACAATAGAATTCAGTTTAAACTTTGTTCGATACTAGATTTTTTTAATATGAACACGTGACTTCGTTCATAGTTCTCTTGCTATAAATTACAGAGAGAAGGACGAGATATCAACCATGTACAAACAATGTCTTCATTCTATTTACAAACAATATACTTTATGTGACTATGCCAAATGTGAATGATTGTATGTATGTTTGTTACTCTCATGCAAAATAATGTAATACAAAAAAAAATGGCAAATATACCATTATTTGCCATATTTTTTTTATAATATTAACATATATACCCAAACATAAACATATATACCCAAAACTCTAATACACCTTCGGATTGGTTTTGCTCAGGTAAGGGGCACCTCTTGGCAAAAAGAAGCTGATGAGCGAACCACTAAGTACGTACGTAGGTTCTGTCAGTATTCAGCCTATAGAAAGTAAGTTAACTGAAGTGTGTGTAGTTATCAAGTGAACGCGACTCGCCCGGGCATTGGAGCTCTCCAGTGTTGCGAGCGCCACAGACTACGAGTACGGTATGAGCACTCTCGTGCACTCCACGAAGCCTCATCGAGTAGTCTAATTTAATTAGCTATGCAAAGATCTATGATGTTAAATTGATATTGTTAACCGAATGAAAAACTAAAACGAATCAAAACACCAAACTCTATGGCAGGGCACAGTAAGGTTCAGATTGTTCTCATGCGAGATTTATAACTCAAAATTCCACTGGACTTACGAGTTAGTTTCGGTTTTGTTTTGATTATGATCATCCCACTTACAATAAAAATCCTATTGCACTTCAAATGTATTTAACGGCTCTAACATGGCGATTTATTTTTTATATTATTTCGCAATAGTTACAGGTGTTGTATTAATGTCTTTAGACTTACACTATTGATTTTTAAGTGGCCGCAATGTCAGCTTCTTACCTCTTGTCCAAGCAACGGTAAGATATCCCCTTATAGGCGGAGCTCTGAACACACAAACAATGAGCAGCCAATTTCGCCCAGAGCTACACTAGCCTTAACATGTATTAGTTTTTTGACATAAACATTGGATCGGAGGTGAGAAGGAGGGCAACACATCTGGCTTTGCGCGTTGGTAGTCATCAAAAGGCCCCAACTACTTGTTTGCCTCATTATAATACGTAAAAAATATGTTCCGTGGCAAGATTCTTGCCATAATAATTATATTTTCATAACAACCGGCAGACATAAACAATTAGTTTTTAATAAATGTAATTATTAACAGAGCCTTATATTGTACACAAACATATAAATAGCATGGAACCGTTTATTACTTCCAGTCATGTGGATAAATGTATTCAGCTGCTTTCAGAGTACAGTTTCATACGAACCGTTAATTAGTGAAATGTGACAGATAGCGACAGATTAAAATCTTCGGACTGATTTACTTATTAAAAATAAGTCCACTGTGACGTAGTTTTTGTGTAGCGTTATATGAAGGAATATATCAGAGCGTTGGTTTATACGTCAGCATTCTAATGCATACTTAACGGCCTCTCTGCTGTTTTAAAAACAAAAGGAGCAAGAAGTATCTCTAAAAAATAATTATAAACTTTTACAATCAACTGGCAGATAGTAATTCCCGCGCTTTTTCCCCGCGTCTGTTCCTATCTACATTTAATTAAACTGCACGGCCTGTAATAATTCTGGACTGGCTATCTCCTCGAGCCTGCATTAATAACAATTAAAACAATCCTAAATTTTGGTTAGAACAAAATTACTTTTCACTTCGTACTTGTGAATGAATGAGGAATAGATTTCTTTTCATGATGGCTGGAGACAAACTGCCAGCAATATTTTAAACACCATTTTCCGTTTTAAAATCTTATTATTTAATTTTTTGCAGTTATAGTAAGATAGCCGACTAGTACTGGCATGACCGGGGTGGACATTTGTCACACAAAATTGAGGCAAAGTGATGACCATTATGTAGTCCGGTGACGCATTACGGAAATAAAAAAGGAAAGCAACGTGTCTACTATTTTTTGTACTGGAGGGGATCATTAGCCACCATATTCATCTCGTTATAAAACCTCAAGCTAAAATTAATGTTTTATGGGCATCAGTTAACAGAGATATCGAATCCCTCATCGAACTTTGTCGAAGATCACTGGTCAGTTTTGATTTACAGTCCCTATTTACATACTTACCAATAGGGGAGTGTACATTAATAGTAACAAGGAATATGCTGAGCTATTAAAACGTAATATCATTGTCTCGTAATATGATGTGGAATCATGAATTCTACTAACAAACAGATGGAGTAGCGATATGTTCGCCAGTGTCTTCTGTAGTCGCAGATATCTTTATGGAGGACTTTGAAGAGGATGGACCTTCGAACTTCACCATTTGTGTGCTATGTCCAAAAAAGGATATTGATCATACTTTCACAATTCAACGAGGCATATGTGACAGGCAACACTCGGATACCGATCTTCGACATGTCAAGCAAGTCCTGCGAGATAATAAGTTTGGGGATCCCCGTCTGCTCCACAGAAGCTGAGTGAATCCAGCCACTGTCGAGGTCTAATCTGCAGTAATACCATTTTTAAATGAAGTCACTGACAAAATTGGCTATATTCTCAAGCGAGCTTCAATAAAAACTTAACTTTTAAGCGGCCAAAGAACGTTAGTCAGTCCAGTAAAATGTCATATCTCTCTACAAGATGCAGGAGTGTATAAGATTGTTTGTACCACAGTCACACTCTCTTATGTAGGACAAATTAAAATAAATGTAAAAAATCGCGTTAAAGAAAAGACAGCTGATATACCGACGAGGTATAAAATACCTGTAAAAAATCGCGTTAAAGAAAAGACAGCTGATATACCGACGAGGTATAAAATACCTGTAAAAAATCGCGTTAAAGAAAAGACAGCTGATATACCGACGTGGTATAAAATACCTGTAAAAAATCACGTTAAAGAAAAGACAGCTGATATACCGACGTGGTATAAAATACCTGTAAAAAATCGCGTTAAAGAAAAGACAGCTGATATACCGACGAGGTATAAAATACCTGTAAAAAATCGCGTTAAAGAAAAGACAGCTGATATACCGACGAGGTATAAAATCTACGGTAAGTGAGCATGATGATGTTGGCCCCTGCCATTACATCAGATTTGATAAGATGGCTGGTTTCTCTCCTCTGCTTGGGGCCCAGTGATAAACACAATCAAAAATGAAACAGCACCTCAAGATAGGAAGATATAATAAGTACTGTTTGCGTTAATCTCAACAACTACATAATTATAATTCTTCGGTTACCTTTAATAATTTGAGACATCAGGACATTTGCCATCTTCCACCCGTGACCATGGTTGCCGTAAAGCTTCTGTAACTTCGCACTAGTTAAATAATTAAATGAAACACGATAAAATCCGTAAGAGTAGTTTTATTGTACTGGCGACATTGGCGTAAAGTTAAGACATCACTGTCTACAAACTTAGAATTGTAGTTCATACAAAATTTGTGTCTGCGCTCGTAATTGTTAGCTCATCATTTGTATGTAAAGTAGTCATGCCCGTAGTTTCCGCTAGCACAGAACCCTCCGCGTTCAAATACAAATTGCGCTTAAACTTTTTTTTTATATATGTATACTAATATTATGAAGAGGAAATATTTGTTTGATTGTCGACATCTTTGTTGTTGACATCTGTCTAATCTTTATGTACAATAACTCTTCTTTGGCCGCATAAAACGCCTCTGTGTATTCTTTTAGGCTATATTCTGAGCGAGTGTAAGCAAACGTTAAAGTAAAAATGAAATCTTATAATAAACAATAAATTCTAAGATAATCAATCTATACAATGGATATAACACTTACTGAATTTATGAAACACCAGTTACTGTACTGTAACAATTACATACTTGAAATATGGCAGAACCTTTTAGGGTGTAGACATATGCTAATAAAGAATTTTACTAATCTCCAGAAAAGCTCCTGGGGGTGGACTATACGAGTGAAACCGCGTGGCACAGTTAGTTATTATATATTATTCGACGATACCTTACGATAATATCTACGATGTTCTACGACTATCTTATAGAGTATATAAACAACGAACATGGTGTGCACAACAGTTGAACTAAGTAACGACTAGGTATCTCTCGGTGTCAGCTCATCAGCTACTGATGTTAGAAGTTCATTGCACGCCATTTACATCCTCATCGGTACAATGTGTACACAATATATTACTTACGTCACAATATATTACACACGTCACAATGTATTACTGCTAACTTCGGTGCCGAGCCTATTTCATGAGCGGTGTTGCCAGCAGCGACACATTCGCGGCCTGGGATACACATATTTGTATATTGTTACGTCAATTTGTTGTGGAATATGTTAATTTAGCGCCAATCTGTACACATGAATTCCCGCCAACTACACATACAATATATATACCTTTCTGTGTATGCGACTTAACTTAGCAGATTGTCAGCGCAGAGTATCAGAACGTAGGACAAGGACAGCGTGTCGTATCATGGACGTTGATATGGCGAGGATACAGCGTTAAGAGGTAATACTATGTTGGATTATGAGTTAATTGTACTATCACGGGAGGACACCAGGTAGATAAATCTCGCTCAAAGTGCCAGCTGTGCTGTCGGGTATTTTTGTCCTCCTAAGCTGGGGACGAGATGCGTAGGATCAGAAAGATTGACTTAAAAGGGAAGAAGATCAATGCCCAACAGAATATAGATTCTGGCAAGGTAGAGACAGATAGACACAAAATATTTCGATACTTTTTAGAGTGAAAATTACCATAATTAACTATAATTATGCACATGCCATACGTATACGTAACATTTTCTTTTTGTTTTTAAAACAGCAGAGAGTAATTAAGTATGCATTAGAATGGTTACGTAAAAACCAACGCTATGATATATTCCCTCCTATAGCGCTACCCCAAAACTAAGTCACAGTGGACTTAAAAATAAGTAAATCAGTCCGAAGATTTTAATCTGTCGCTATCTGTCACATTTCACTAATTAACGGTTCGTATGAAATTGCACTCTGAAATCAGCTGATTACATTTGTCCACATGACTGGAAGCAATAAACGGTTCCGTGCTATTTATACTTATACTTATATACTATACTCACTGTATAATATAAGGCTCTGTTAATAATTACATTTTGGCTGTGTATATCTGCAACACTCTTCTTAAAAACTAATTATTTATGTCTGTCGGTTGTTATGAAAATATAATTATTATGGCAAGAATCTTGCCATAATAATTATATTTTCCTTTTGATGACTACCGACGCCCATAGCCATCCGGTAATTGTTATGCAGATGTGTTGCCTTCCTTCTCACCTCCGATCCAATGTTTATGTCAAAAAACTAATACACGTTAAGGCTAGTGTAGCTCTGGGCGAAATTGGCTGCTTATTGTTTGTGTGTTCAGAGCTCCGCCTATAAGGGGATATCTTACCGTTGCTTGGACAAGAGGTAAGAAGCTGACATTGCGGCCACTTAAAAATCAATAGTATAAGTCTAAAGACATTAATACAATACCCGTAACTATTGCGAAATAATATACAAAATGAACAGCCATGTTAGAGTCCGTTAAATACATTTGAAGTGCAATAGGATTTTTATTGTAAGTGGGATGATCATAATCAAAACAAAACCGAAACTAACTCGTAAGTCCCGTGGAATTTTGAGTTATAAATCTCGCATGAGAACATACGAGCCCGCCTGCGCGCAGATCTGGGCGCCCGACATGCGGAGCTACGAGTACCGGCCGATGATCAACCACTGCCACATCGACTTGTTCTCCTGCGTCATGTGGCGCAGTACGTATTATTTACACTAAATTCTTTATAAACTGGGTCAACTTCTTTAATTAGTTTGCATAGAGGGCAAACGAACATTTGGATCATTTGTTAAGCTATCGTCGATACATTTACGTTGAATCAACAAAAATGATACAAATGAAACTATTCCAATGATTTACTATACGATATACTGTTATAAATGTATCGCTACGCATGAAACTGTTGCAAATGTATCGCTACGCTTGAAACTGTTACAAATGTATCGCTACCCGTATAACTGTTACGATAATATCAAACTCTTACAAATAAAATGCTTCACATGAAAATGTATGCTGAATTTAATGTCTAATTTATAAGAAAGAATTATTAATAAGTAGTTCTCTTATAAAACTTTATAATTGAATGGTTATTTACCCGGCTACATAACCAGTATTAGCATCTGAAATGAGCTGGGGGCTCAGTTTTTGACAGAAAGGGAGGTGGAGAGGTTGCGGAGTAGACCTAATGAGCCTAAACAATTTTTTTTAATATTTCATCTTAAATTCTTAAGAAGAGGTAGTGCCAAGCTGCATAGGAGAAGGTAGTGTCATGCACTATGCATGACACTACCTTCTCCTATGCAACGGCATTGGGGTCCGGGGAGGTACCTCTAAGAGAATACTTTTTATGTATTGCACCTCAAGGTACCAAAGCGGTAATTAGAGGCAGAGCATCATCGTCCTGCGAGTCATGCCTTGCCCGGTCTTTGGCACCTGTACCCACTGTACCCACTCCATAGACATCTGCATTATTGTGACGCAGAAGCGTCGTTCCTCTTACCTCCTCCAATGGGCCATGTTTTTTCATCATCGTTAATTATGATGATGAAAGAACTGACTCGAGCGACTGACTCACGCGAAATTGATAATATCTTCCTACGTTATTTTAAATTATAATACTTTAATTCAAAACAAATATAAATGCCAAGAGCTGAATAGCTATAATAAGAAAATCACGTTGGTTGTGTCGGGTTTTAGTCAATTTTTGCCAGTGGCAATAAAAATAAACCTTCTGTAAAAGACTCAACTGTCTACCTATTTACAGTTTATGAGACTAGCCTGGAGACAGATATGGACGACGTTTTTAATCTTTGAGCATGGGTTTAATAACTCATTTTATCCAGAATCCCATTTCCTGTGAAATTATCCCAACATACTCATAGCAAACGTAAAAGAAAAACACCACAAGAAAAACACAAATGGTGTAATATTAGTAAGAGTTGAGCCACGTTGTATTGTAGCAAAATAACTCAGTACCTCTCGCTCGTATAAGATCACAGTAATGAGACTGCTTCGCTGTCGTGTTTCCTACGGTTTGTGAGTAGCCGGTGACCTATTTAGCTGCCATCATTACACAAATGCATTGTCCTCCTTGCTACCATCTACTGGAGGAAAGTTGACAACGTAAACAACTCATTTGCAAAACAATTATTCGAATGCTCTTGTGTCGCTCAAATGATACAGTATTCAGATGAGAATATCCCGTGGCGAACTTGAACGTCTAAACTCCCTATCCTCTTGAGAGAAACTTGTCTGTTAGGAAAATTGGTTTATTTGTTAAGTTCACAGCTGCAGAGCGCAGTGCTGCAAATAGACTATACTAGCTGTGCCCCGCGATTTAACCCACATAAAATATATCCCAATCAGCCAATTTATTGGGATCAAAAGTAACTTTTATGGTAATCTAAATTATAATTTATGCCAATTGTTGCCCGACTTCAAAGAAAGGGTTATGTTTATCGCGCGTCTCTTGTATGTATGTATGTTGTTTATTGCCTCATATCTCTAGAACCGCTGATCGTATTTACAGTATTGGGGTATCATCAGATTTGACGTAACAGCCCATGTGTTCTTAGATAGGTGAGGTAAAAAAGTCAAACATGGCGGCTGTGTAACGCTATTGTTTTTAGCGAAAACAAATCACAAAACTTTATGCTCAGTACTGTAGTACCTGCTACTATTAGTATGAGATACTACTATTAGTAGAGATGAGCGAGTGGGTCATCTCATGCCCCCGCAAGGGGGTAGAGGAAGCCGTTTCAGGACTGTGGTCCTCTTCCGGCGGCAGCGGGGTCGCACTCCGTCAATATGGAGCGGTCGTTGGGGAGACCTGTGCAGGTCTCGTTAAGGAGGCGGTTGCCAGTGGGGCCAGTGCGCTCGTCATCACGGCGGGGTCGTCCTGGGCGGTCTGCCCCCACCGGATGAGATCGCCGGTAGTCCCGGCGAAGGCCCAGCGAGTGGCAGCGACCAAGGACGGGATGCCCACCGATTAGACGCGCGCGCGTGAGCCCCACGGCTTTCTAAAAGAAGGGAAAAGGGGGAATGAAGCTATTCCCGTACCGTATTTACTGATAGGAACCCCACTACGGGGACTTGGATACAAGGGAGCAAAAGGGTATAGGATTCAGTAAGGGAAACAGGATGCGTGGCATTTGAAGCAAGAACAGTGAAAGCTTGATTGGGTTAGAAGAATGGAAGCATGAGTGGTGAGAGCGTGAAGAGTTAATAAGCGTGTGAGCTTGGTAGCGTGATGATGAATTCTTAAAGGGGAAGCAATGGTTGATGAATGAGAAGCAATGTGAGAAGTGGCATAAATGAAATGTAAGAAGCAAGGTGAGAAATAAATTAAAACTAGAAACTAAAACTAAGAGTGACCGCGGCGTCCCTGCTCCTGTGGGCGCTCGCGACGGTCCATCGCCCAGCACGTCAGAGGGGCTGCGCGGAGTCGCGCGGGTACGCCCTGCGGTTGGGGGTTCGCCTGTGGTAGGGGGCGAGATAACGGAGCGTGATCTGGGTAGAGGCGCCTTGGCGAACAGGCGGGAGGCCAGGCCGGCTATGTGCCTGTCGAGGTCCTCCACTGGGTGGGTTCGCCTCCGAGCGTCAGGGGTTGTGGGAGGCTCCGACAGCGGGGAAAGATCACCGCCTGTGACTTGGCGGTGTTGACGCTCAGTCGCCATTGCGTCAGCCAGTCGGGGAGCTTGTCCAGGATCCTCTGGTCTGGTCGCCGTGTCGTCGGCGTACAGGGCGGCCATGACTCCCTCGCTACTGGGGATGTCGTCGACGTATCGATTGAACAGAGCAGGGGAAAGGCAGCTGCCCTGGGGCACTCCGGCTCCGATGGGGCACGTGAGCGAGCGAGCACCCTCCACTCTGACGTAGAAGGTGCGGTGTTTGAGGAACGACCACACTATGGTGACAAGGGGACGGGGAACCTGTGACGCAATTAGCTTGTAGAGAAGACCCTCGTGCCAGACGCGGTCGAACGCCTTCTCCATGACCAGGAAGAGCGTCGCGACTGACTCCCTCTTGTTGACGGCGTTGGTGATGTAATGTATGGCGCGGATGAGTTGGTGGGTGGTCGAGTGCTCGGTCCTGATGCCGAACTGATCGGCCCGAGTCGGCAGGTAAGGCGTTCGAGGAGGAATCACTCGAACACCTTGGAGAGCGCGGGCAGCAACGCGATGGGCCTGTAGTCGGCGGGAGACCGGAGGCTCTTCCCCTTCTTGGGAATCAAGATTACCTCCCCCGTCTTCCATAGAGTTGGAAAGTGGCCCGTGCGGAATATTCCGTTGAATAGCCGGGCAATGGCAGCTGCTGCCCTGGGAGAGACAAGTCGGAGAGTCGAGTTGGGGATCTGGTCAGCGTTTCTTGGGGCTTTCCTGGGATTAACCCTGAGGAGGGCGCGACGGACCTGGCTCGGCGACACGAAGAAAGCGGGTGCTGCGGCGGTGGCGGTCTCCTGGGCTGGAAGAGAGGGGGAACCCTCGAGGGCGAAGTACTCCCTTACCTGAGCGACCACTTCATCCTCGCTGTCAGTCGCGGCGGTGGCCAGTGGTATAAAGACCTGCGTGAGGTACCTGAGATGGATATTGGCTCTGTCTTTTGCACGGTAACGTAGGTCCCCGTCCTCGTGTATTAGCGGATGGATGGGCTCCTTGCTGCCGGCGAGTTGTCGGCAGAGGCGGTACACCGACGGCAAGTCCTCGGCAGCCTGGAAGAGGCGGTGTTCCCAAGTCGCCGCGTAATGTGCGGCGAACTCGAGCTTGACCACCGCGGCAGCTCTGTAGAAAGCGGCCCGGATTGTGGGGCATCTCGTTCTTTGCCATAGATGGCGGAGTTTGCGCTTCTGTTTTATTAAATGGTCCAATCGGCGGGTGAGGTCCGGCCGGAAGACGGGGATTGGGCCCGGGGGTTTGGTGGCCGCGGTCAGCGCGGCTGTGAAAGCCGAGGTTAGGCCTTCCGCCAGGCGGTCCACGTCCGCCGCAGACGCCACCGAGAACGAGGGGGTGCGCGCGTCTATTTCGCGTGCGAAGGCCGCGCGGTCAAGTTTTGGCCGCCGAGGAGTCGGTAGGGAACGAGCCGGGGCTGTGGCGATCCTGATTAGGACCGGGCAGTGGTCCGATTGGAGGGCATCGGAGAGGACCTCCTGTGTGACCAATCTCTCCACGCGGTCCATGACGGCGATGTCTAATACGTCGGGTTGGTGGTCCGGGTTCTCCGGGAAGAATGTTGGCTGGTCAGGGGCCAGGATAGTGTATCCGCGGGCCTCCGCGTCTGCGAGGAGTCGACGGCCGTCGCTGGTGCAGTACTGCAAGTACCAGGCCGTGTGTTTGGCGTTTAGGTCCCCGGCGATTACAGTGGGCTCTTCTTATAAGAGCCCGTGAATCTCCGTGAGATCTAGGCGGAAGTTGGGGGGCTTATAGGCTGCGAACAACCGGGTGGGTCTCAACGCCAAGTGTGTAGAGCGAGGTAGTAAGCGTCGGCGGCAGCACCTGGTGGATTATTGTGCGCCTTGCCAATACGGCCAAACCGCGGCACGGGTGGCCGTCCGGCGGAGGGATGTAGTCCAGCCGGTATGTGTGGTACCCGGGCACTGCGAAAAGTCGTCCCGGTGTAAGGTGGGTCTCGCATATAAGGGCAACATCCACGTCACGCTCGCGGAGGACGTGACGCAGAATGTTGTGCTTCCCGCGGAGGCCCCGGGCGTTCCAATTAAGGAGTGAGAGGTTCGCTATTGAGCAAGGTGATTATGCCGTGAATGATCGCCGGCATCAGCAGCACTAGTTGTGATGCACAGCTGATGAGGGCTTCGGTGATGGAGCCGCCTGTGCGGATGGTATGCATGAACCGGCTTGCCATGTCCATTAAGGCGGCCGGTAGTGAGAGAGGTGGCGACGTTATAACGCCGGTGCGGCCGCCCTAGTGGGGATGCGGGCGGTCCCGGGTGCCATCTGGGAGGGTGCTTCCGGCTTCTTGCCGGTCACGGTTGGCGCTGGTCGTTGTTGGCTGGTGGCTGTTGCATCGGAGTTGGTGTTGGGGTCGCCTTTCTTACCCCTGCCCCTGCCGCGTCTCGACTTTCCTTTGTTCGCTGATGGTAGGGTGGACGCCGTGCGCGGAGTGGGGCCGTTCGCCGGCGCCATGAGATGCGGTTGCTCGGGGTGTGGAGGAGTCACTTGGGCATCGGCTATTGTAGTCGAAGCCCGTGCGCCTAGTGTCGGTGTGGTAGTAGCGGCCGTCGATCCGGCACGCTTGTTACGGGCCTCGCGCTTAAAGGCCAATTAGTAGAGATGTGGCAATGATGAAGGTTAAAAATATGGTTTTTGCTCTTTCACTTAACAAATCCGATGGGGTGTCAATGTTTTACTATCTGATACATTAGATATACAAAATAGCGATAAGAATAACATACCGATTTAAGAACCTAACTAAAAATAAATCTTAAAAAACCTAACTGCTTAAAAATTCTCCCATGTTTCCTTGGGAGATTTTTGGTAAGGTAGGTCTCGATACTGTATTCTTTTTAATGGAATAATATAAATTTCTGTCGAATTTATTGTTACCACTGCAGGAATATAAATTGAATCTCTTTATTAAAAGATGTTTTTAAACACTACCATCTAAAAGTTTTGATTTATGTTTTCATCGTCTAGGAGCTAGCGGATATCTTTTCATTGCTCGCTGATAATAAAGTGAGGTCATAAAAGGCTTACCCCAAGCAGCGGCCGCCGGTACTTAACTGCCAATTAAGTAATCAAAACTAAAGTCTGTGCCGTGACACTCGTAATAACAAGGCAAGTGATAACAAATGCATGACTACAGCGAAATATGAAAGCGCTTTTTCCCAGACTGCGGCAGACTGCATATTCAATGCTTAGACATTTAGATTTTAATGGGTGTTATAATTATCCTGGATTAGGTTTCATTCCTTTGCAAATTGGTTACAAGCTCTCGACATAGGGAACCCAAATTTTATATGCAATTTCAACAAATGTCTACAGATTGATACACCTTTGTTGATAAAACATGTTGCTTATTTCTATATCTTTGCATTTCTATTATTGATATTTATCGACATTTTATTTTATTTGACAAACGTAGCTTTTTATAAACATTATTTAAGTACATGTAGGAAATCTGAATCGTTCTTTTAAAGTTTTAACGTGTACACTGTAAGTGGATTTAGATACGAGATGGACATTCGCGATGGCCACTTCGTCGTGAGCGGAACACTCGCTAATTTTAATAGGGGAATAACTTCTCTAAGCGAACACAATTTGCAGGCAACATTAAGAAAAATCTTTTAAATTTTAACAAGAGAAGCTTCAACAATGAAAAGTGA
>JAFELO010001500.1:1263275-1311745 GCA_017140195.1 Eumaeus atala
TCTAACAACTAGAACAAGAAATTCAAACAGTAAATTGTGAGATTCCGGTGGCGCATGGGAGGTCAGCAAATCTGCAAAATAATAACGCGAATATTACGCGAGACAGTAGGCTGAGACTGCCACATTATTACTACCTAGCAGTCCGTCCTGGCTTCGCACGAATATTTTAGGAATGATGGGAAAATATGTTTTATTTACAAAAATATGGAGATTATACAATGTAATATCGGCCTCGTAGGCATTACACGATACGATCATATAATAAAGGGAACAGTATAACCGTCATCAACAATTTGTGAGGCCGTTTCTGTGAAGTTTTTTTTCTTCCTTCGGAGATTGGAGACCGAACGCACCGCACTAGCTGTGGCTGTGACTATGTGGTAGAATTTGTGACACTTTATCATGCTTGTGCCAACTGCGACGTGTTTAGTGAGATGTTCCGGATCTGTGTAGCTACAGGACACCTCAACGGCTAGCTCAAGAGACCAACTTCAGTTCCAGGAACCACCACACCATAGTGCAAATCATCCAATGTCGGGACAGTGTAATGTAGTGAGGTTCCCTTGCTCGCTCCCATCCCCGGCTCACTGTCCTCGATTAAGGCGCTAGATTCACCGTAGTGTACTGAGTTTGTCACAACGGGTCTTGAGTCATGGCGGTGTCATCTGAGCGAGGTACCGTAAAGAGAGTTGAGAATCCCAGTTGTGATTTCGCGTTTTTGCGGTTTGTGAGTAGCCGGTGGGAAAATGAAGGAGAGGTGGTAAGGAGGGCAAAGCATATGCGTGATAACCATAATGCGGAAGTCTTTGGACATCGGTAGTAGTCAAAAGACTTCGAATGCTCGTTTAAACAAAGAAATACGTATGTCCCTTCGGATGTCCCTACAACGTGGGTAGCGTCCGTAGGGACGTGGGTATGTACTCATGATAACTTAAACTAAACCGGCCCACCAAAAATAAGGAAACATAAAAAGTTTATCAGATCAACACAATAAATACTGTCGGAAGAATATTTAAAACTTTGTTATATAACGTAATGTATAAAAGATAATTTGAGAACGAGAAAAGCTATTTAAGTCCGCGTTTACACACTTACGTAGGCGAAAACAGAGGGAAAGCCCCTTGTTTTTCAGACATAACTTCGTGAAAAACCATTAATAGTTTACGAAGCGAAGTAAAACAGTCGCTAAGAGTGTAGCATCGTTGTACATAATACAGCATACACTTTTAACTGTTTTTTGAATAACAAAAGAGACTTTACTGCTCTAGGCTGACCGAAGTGTCCAGTGCCGCTTCATCGATTACTTTAAGACATATCGGGCGAATATCTCGGTTAGATTGTGGTCGATAGGGCGACAAACCCCTCCTTTCCCGTAGGTAGGAAGGATGTATGTTAAGATAATACCTGTTACCTGATATATATTTAAGATGACCTACAGTAAGTCTTATTACTTTGGCCGAGGGGACCTGAGCCCGACTCTCTAACGAGGTGGGCAGCTCACGCGCTGCAGCTAAAAAGTGGTCTTGCATTATCGTGGGGGGCTGGAAGAGCTGGTTGAGCTAACATGACTGGCGGGAACCGTCCGTATATATACAGTGTTACATCATTATCATGATTATTTTCGTTGAGGTTGGAAACGCAGATGACACCTAGCGCTTGGTAAAATTTTGTTTAAAAGTTATCACACATAGTTAAATCTTCTGCAACACTGCTTCACTGCTTTCTTTTTCGGACATTATTATTTGTTACCATATGTGCTCTCTTATACATATACTTATATCCAATCAGTTCAAATTCATTATAATCTCTTTCTATTCTAACATGTTTTCACCTGTCCACGGCCACTGTCGATAGGCATTTTTTGTTTATGCGGAGAAACGCATTTTAGCGCCTTTACTGGCCCCGGGTGGGGCCAGTGGTGTGTAGGGCGCGCCGCACTTTATAGTGCCGAATACCCACAAAAACCATCGCGAGTGCCAACAGTGCCGTTTGGTGAGGTGCCCCGGAACAACAAACGAGTGTACCCCTACTTGCTCTTTTGTCCCCTCTTCTATAAGAGGGGTACAAAGAGCGGCTCCTCTTCCTGCTCTACTTCCTTACTTCTGTCCTCTTCTTGTGACAATATATTCTATATAAATAATCACCACTTCTGGGGATAAAGGAACTGTTATAGTTTAGTCACACTTTTAAATACACTTATTTAATGATATTCTCTCCATATTTACAATCCAGAACAAACTTTAAGAAAGTACACAGAACAAACAATAGAATCAATCCAGTTCTTTTGTAATGGTTAGTAAAAAGTAAGGGGAAGAGGTCTTATCTTGACAGTTGTCCGAGACTCCCTGCTGCAACCCGGTTGGTGAATCCTTATATATTTAAGCTAAGCAGCAGAGTGATTGTTCTTCAATTCTCAAACTCAATACAAGAAAATTATAGTGACATGATATCTTCATATTCAATCCAACTCAAAAAATAAAAACAGGAGTAGAGCTCTGAGAAGGAACAAACATCCAATAAGATCGCGTCCCATTCTCTTGGCTTCATGATCCAACTAAAATCAAGCAATATACATACTCTGTTACAATAAAATAGAATTGAACACCCAAGATTCACACGGGGCATATACTATTCAAACTAACACATTAATGATACTGTCTATCAAATTAATAGCCATACAGATCATGTAAATAACAATATCAAAATGCGCACATAAGAGAATTAAGATATTTTAACATTAATAAAGATTTTTTGAAACATAAAATATGAAACATGGCGTCGGCAAGAAATCATGAACTCACCCTTTTATATAATGAATATTTCGTGCATCGTGCCACACGATTTTATTTTAGTTTAATCAATGCATATTTTTGTCATTGAATTTATGTGACCATAGATATTTTCAGAAAGTGAGTTGGTTACGAGTTACTTTAATTTGAAAATATAACAATGTATACATATTGGTACCCATGACGGTATAAACGAAATTATTTTTTTAGCTTTTAGTACATTTCTGTAATATAAAGTCGTTTAATTTAATTACTTTTTTAAGTTTTTAGTTTTTATTTCTCATTCTATTCAATTCGTTGAGTGCCTCATTATGGCAAGGCTACTTTCCTGTTAGTTTATTGCAGACAAACTCTTCAATACGTAATCTCTCCAAAGATCTCACCCTACTAAGAGCAAAGTAGGCCTTCCTCAAATTTTTTAGCGCCTAAGTATACGACGACGTGATCCACAGTGCTTCCCTTCATTTTATGCACCGTCGGAGCCCGAGACAATATTAAGGGCAACATTCGTCTTTCAGTCGTGCCGTAGTTAAATTTGGCAGGAAACTGTATGGCTTTCGGGTCTCTTGTAAAGTCGATTCGAGCCGATGGTACGTCTGTTGCGTACATCTGAGTTCGACGAAATAGGTGGTGTACCCCTAGCGAAGTATCATTATCAGCCACCCTAACGCCACACAGTCCTCGACAGGGTACCAGATCTTGACTTGGGTGGGAGATTCTTGTTGTAATTTTGTATCGAGTACTGTATTATACTTACCAAGCCCCTTATTTTGATAACCATATTGATGGGATTGAATACTACATTATCCGCCATTTTGTGGCAGCTGCAATCTTCTTGACAAGCCCTTTCATTTGATACACATATTTGAGAGGAACATAGGCCATATAACATTTTCTAAAACGCTTTGATCATTCAGAAATCTCGATAATATTCACAAAGAAGTGAAAAAATATCAAAATAAATCCTTATTTCGCTGCCGAAATTATTAACTGTCCCGACAGACGTTCTATTTCCTCCGTCCTCCATCCGTATCCACGTTTCCGACATTATTGGCATCGTGAGCGCGCCGCCCCTTCAGTATGAAATGGGGGGCCACTTTCCCCTTAGTCCTAAAAATAATTAATATACATATAATATACGTCCAAAAACAATCCCGGTTATCTCTTCCCATCTGCTGTTGTCTGCCCCCCTATCGAGAAGACAACAAACCCTTCGATCCAGTGTCCCAGCAACGCCGTCAGTATTAGATCCAATAAAATAAATCACAGCAACAAAAAGTACTTTTTTGTGAACGCCATGAATATATAAAAACAAATTTAAGCCTTCTCGCTCTGGATTGCATCCTTATCACTGAGATGTCGTAATTAGTATAAGTTGAGTTGTGGGTGAGGACTCTCCGCATATTTCTATTCTGGGTTAGACGTATCGCCATTTATGTTTTGCAGTTTATAGCTGTTAAAACGGATATCATTCTGGTGGGTGCTCTGTCCCACTAATTACTCCTGTTTGGCTTCACTCAGCCCCGTAGTATATTTTTTTCTGCAGTACTGAGCTCCCGATGGGCCATGTTTCCAAATAGAGTAAGCGAACTGTTTGGGTAAATCTTGGAGAGGTATTCGTTATGGAGATATTATATTCCAGCAGTCCGTTCCGGCTTCGCACGGATATTTCACGAAATATAGCAAATACTCATTGGTTCACAAAAAAAGGAAAAAATGTAATTTTAATTTCGGCATCGTAAACATTCTTAGCATGTGGCATTGCCATGCTGCACTGCAGCGAAACTGAGCCGGGATGATGTGATTGGTGGGTAAGGTGACACCTTCTGAGTCGCGTTTTGAGCGGTTTGTGATTAGCAGGTGGTCCGTTGGATAACGGGAAAAGGACGGCAGGACATCGGCATAGTAATTATATGGATGATCTTGGGCGTCAGTAGTCTTAAAAAGGCATTATTACAGTGAAAACAAATTAAATTTATGGTAAGGTAATAAGCCTTGCAATAAATTTAATTTGTTTTCATAAATTTGACTTCAGGTAAATAAGGATTTACTTTGACATTTTTTCACATTTTGGGTATTTTACTGACATTTCCATAATGATCAAAACTATATACATCACTGATAATGTAGGATTCTCGTGGTAATATTTTTTTTCAAATCGTTCCAGTAGTTTTGGAGGTTACTCAGTGCAAACAAACAAATAATAGATCAGTGTGGCGAGCAGTTTACCGAAATCTTTTAAATAAAATACTTTATGCGAATTTTATATAATATCACCACAATTCGTATGCATGATTTTTTATGTTAGTTCACATAAATATGGTTGATAATATAAACTTTTATTTGAACTGGAGGTTGAAAAGGAAAAAATAAATATAGTGATATATAAAAAACTGTATTGTTCGTTCATGGTTACATCGAGTCACAAGGCATTTGCCTTTAAATATGCTATCTGTGTGCGTCACTACTACTACTTTTATTTCGCTTTCTTCAATGTAAATTATAAATTCATTAAGTACGTACATAAATAAGTAAATTAAAGAATGAAAACATTGTTACTGAATATACAAAAACAACAACAACATATCATCATCACGCCAGTTTCCTAACAGGTTAGGCAGAGAGAACGGAGCGCCACATGTCACGATCCTTACGTACCTTGCCTCCTCTAATTTCCTAACTCTCTTCATAGAAACACGCCGGTCGCGAGGACTCCGAACACCACCTTCGGACGTTACCAGACCAATTTGATCGTGGTACGTGAGTCTGGGTCTTCTGGACTTAAAGTAAATATTTGGTTCTTAAAAACAAATTACCGTAATGCTTTATAATACATTTTTCTATGTATTAAATACTTAATTATTTTTTCTGAAAACGTGGAATAAGACGAGAAAAAACTTTAAAAAACGATCTTTATCTTGTTACGCCAAAGAACTATAATTCTATCGCGTGTACATAAGTGCGCACACACTGCTTTTTCTTATACCCTCATTAAAAATATATTTTTGACCTGACATACAATCTTGATCTTAATTATCAAGAACTCGGGATGAAAATACATCTATAGAAATATATTTATTTTGCCATTGTATGTTATAATATGTAGGAATTTCTGTAATTCAGTTGGGATCGTTATGTTTAACACTCGGATATCGCTGTATTCCTCTTTAGAGAAATAGGGCAAAGATTTTGATATTTTTGAAATGTATTGTTTTTAGAACATTATTACTGGTGTAAACTCTTACCACCAAGGATAATTAATTGTACAAGCACGACACGTGACGTACCCTAGCAGGAAAAATAGGCTTAGATAATACAGCATAGATATATACAGCTACAGACTCGCCTTAACTTATCAAACAGAGAGGTCAATCTTTTTAAGAGATGCGATATTATGTTTTGTGTCGAGGGTTAAAAATGTCCGCAAAAACGTTGTCACCAGAAATACTGTACGTTCGGAATACAAAAGATGGACAAATAAGGATGCGCGCTCTAAAGGCCTCCCTAATGCGACAACCTTTGTTTATAAAGGTTACATTTGTAACGCGATTTTATATTTTTATTATTTACGGGTGAGAACAATTGCTAGTCCGGAATTGATCGGCATGTCTGAATCTCTCTGACAGCATCATTTTTCTTTTATCACGAATACCTATGTACAATGTACGTGTTTGTGTGATGTGAAATTTTCTTTTAGTAAAAGTACGTTTCAGTTTCTTTGGAATGATATTTTACCTGGTGTTAGGTGAATTTTGTAAACTTTAATGCAAGGCATGGATTAAAATTAATATTTTGCATAAATGTACTTTTTGCATTAAAATAAAATTTCTATCTTATGTTGCATATCTGTCAAGATATTTACATAGTGTGTATTGTGACAGGTATGACAGCTGATGCCCGTGTAATTACGTAAGATATTCATAGAGGGGAGTAATCACTTTGATAGGAAATATATGTTGCGGCTAGTGCGTAGCCATACAATTAATTTAAAGCAAATCGGTGTCTCATATATCTCACGAGTCTTCCACTATCTGAGACCTTTGGTGCCTGTACTGATTGACTTCATCCTCTTGCTCTGACAATGATTCTTCAAGTTTACCCGAATGTTACGCGTAATAATAAATGATTTGTTTGTTTATAAGCATTCCGGATACTTCACAGCCATTAAACATGTTACTAACGACGTTATGAGTTATTAAAAGTACCCGAAGATTTATTATTACTTATTTGTCATATTAACGTAAAAAGTACAAATTACCTGACAGCAAAAGTGTAAGAAGGAGTGCCAGGCCCTTTCCCACACAAAACACCGCCGTAGAGTGACAGCTGTTCTGCCGCGTTTTGTGCGGTTTGTGAACAGCTGCTGGCCCATTGGAGGAAAGGAGGAAAGGAGGACAACGCATCAACCTGACAACAGTTATGCGGATGTTTGTTGGCGTCGGTAGTCGCCATAAAACTCCGATTGCTCGTTTATAAGATAAGGAAGGGTTGTGTTTTTGGAGCGTACCTGGTATGTATGTATGTATGTATGTAATATTTTTAGTACCATATATCTTGCCATTGTGTACATTTATATTATTATATTGTGTTTGTACTTCTGTATTGTCAAAATGTAATGCAGGCAACAATGTTTCGGTCACTCATTCATTCATCACTAAAAATATAAGATGGCGGCTGTACGGCACCATTGTAATAATAGTTTATTGTATCAACATAATTAATGCCATTAAAAATGCGCTTTTTGTATGCCAGTGTATAGTCTATTATATAGTGCGCACACGCGAGATCACCAGACCTCAACAGGTTCGAAGCCGCACCGCTCGACATACTCCCCGACCTTTTTGAAGAAAGGTCCGGGGAGTGGACAGCGAGTCCGACGGCGAACAATACGATCATCGGAACCGCCCCTATCTAGCGATGCCGAGAAATAAGGATGAACGCACGGTGGTCAGGAGACCCCTGTTCCCCACGGAGGAGGAACGGAAGGAGTTTTTGGCGGAGCTGGATGAGTTACGCCCGAAAATGCGCGCGGCGCGCGGACTACGCTCGCGGCTCCGTTGCGGAGGAAGGGACAGGTCGAGTACGGCCCAGGCCAATCCCTTACCGCCCCGGCAAACGACCCCAAACCCAGGCAGGTGGCGATGGACATCAGTCCCCCCACCTGCGCGGGGACCGGGGTGCGGCGCCAGCACGACGGCCTCAGCCAAGTCTCGCCCAGCAGAGTGACATGTATGTCGTACTGCTGAGCGAGCAGCCGAAGACTGTCGCTCTTGCCTCCTATACCTCTGGGGTTCCAGTAAGCGACCCTGAGCTCGTCACGGTCCATCACTGGCCCCGTGCGTGCATGATTTGCGCCCAGATGCGCGGGTTCCTGAGCACTCTGGACAGGTCGTCCTTCACGTCCGCCCTCAGCTCCTCCCTGAGATTGTCAGCGTGACACTTGTCCTCCTGATAACCTTATATGTTAAACCTAAGTGCTATCCTAATATTGACGTTGTATGTTCAATGAGAAATTGATTGCCTTATCAGTAGAAATTGGATCGACCGGTTGAGCAACAAATTATCAAACTCCGAGGTATGGTAATCCCACGTGTATAACATGTACATTTTATATGGGAAATGTCCAATTCGTGACGTAGTAGAAGATTCCTGTTAATACATGTGTCAGGCCTGGTAATAGCTTGTGATTATATTGGTAATTGTGACCCAAAATTTTTCTTGTCTGCTTAGCTAAGAAAAGTACTTACGCGCTGCCAGCAGGCTCAAGTGCGGGAATTTGAAATCCAGAGACTTCCTCTGTTTGTGACAGAGAAAAATCTTGCCGTCCACGTAGTGTTTGTACGGAAAAGGTGGTCAAAGTAGTAAGGGAAAGAATTCGAAGAAATCTTGTCCCAAAGGAAAGATTTTATCTCTAGAAAGGAAGATAGCACCTAGAACCTTGTCACGTTTATTTAAAAGGACAAAATTTATGGCAAGTCTAGGTACATATTTTACGCACAAAATCCATGTCCTGGGCTAGATTCAAGCCCACAATCTTTAGCATAACACACAAAATAAATCGCCACGTTACCCACTGAATCAATCGGTTGTCTTTACATTTGGTTATCATAACAGTGAAATGGGATTTCTTTCAAATAACATGAAAGTCTACGTAAACAAGTAAATTTATAGATCCGATCATAATTTGTACGACTATGGGATAAATTGGAAAATACACCCTTTCAAACAAATAAATAATTTTGAAGAGAAAAACGTAATTACCTAACAAATTACAATATGGATGTCGAATTGTAAACCTCCTTTTCAAAAGTCGGTTATAAACAACTTTTTTTGTTGTATAGGGGGACAAACGATCAGAACCATTCTACGACTACCGACGCCATGATCATCAGCATAATTACTGTGCCGATGCGTTGCCATCCTTCTCCCCCCCCCCCAATGGGCCACCAGCTACTACAAACCGCATGAAGGAAGCGAGAGGTGCCTCCCCAGTCGTACTGGCCCAATTCCGCTACAACGCAGATTGCTCTCGCGAAGTGGATGTTGATTTAGTCAGAACTCAAACGATGAAAAGAAAATTAGCCCCCGTTCCGGTCGGGATTAATGATCTTACAATGACTCCCGGGTCATCGATATGTTTATGTTGGGACGTGGTCCCTTATTTCCACGAGTGGATCGTGGCCGTGACCTACGGCTGTCTAAGGCGGGGAGGCCTATGGGCAGCAGTGTACGTCGTCCGGATGATCATGACGGTGATAATGATGATGTTTAGGAATTTCATATTTTACTCTCTACTATATTATCTATTCACTTTTCATATTTTACTATCTACTATATTATCTATTCACTTTTCAATAATTTGTGTTAAATTTTTTCGTATATTTTCAATAATAAATATATAATTACTAAATCGAGAATAATAAGAATACGCTTATTAACAATACGTGTTTGCATGTTTACATGTACAGAACGCAAGCATACGACTAGGGACTAGTCGCTGCTCGCACCGTAAACTAAGATGGGTAATACTGTTTTGAGAAATACTTCTTTTCGGAACCAATTGAAACGAAATTCGTAATTTATTTTGTAACAAGTATGTTTTGAAACTTAAATATTTTATAAAAAAGTATAATTGTCCTATCTGACTGTAGGGCTTAATGTGCTCTGTGTTGAAGAAATGACAGTTATTTCCTTTTGGCGATGGCGAGGATGGATATAATTGCGATAGCTGAGGCTATCTGCCATCATCAAACTATAATTAAATAGTTTTTGTGAAATGAATACAATCAACACAATATAGTAAAACAAACAATAATTTTGTATATAAAGGACCATCCAAGTTGCAGCCGGGAGTCTCGGACAACTATCAGACAAGTCTTCATACCCCCGCCTTTTTTTACTAACCAATATCAAAAACTGTATTAAATCGATTGTTGTTCTTGTACTATTTTAAATCTGTCCTGGCATGTGAATGTGGAAAGACCAATTCGAATAAATGCATCTAAAAGTCCTAACAAATCTCAATAGCCCTTCTTGGCAATTCCTTTTATTTTAATACAAATTGTAACAATTTGATAAATATGTTCGCTAGACGGCTAGTCATGACTGTAATTGAGACCGGTGAAACAGGCCCAAACGTATATTATTATTTTAGTTCAGAATATAATTGGATATATAACTTGTTTTAGATTTGGAACCATTATTCCGCGGGACGTCATAAAAAAAGGACGAGATGTCTTGGAGTAAGAAGGATGACCAATTTCGTTCCCTTATGATTTGTCATAAGTTTAAACAACAAGTATATGTAAGACAATACAATTTATAGGAAACCGTATCATCTATGTTGCGGTCCGACTACAAAACATCGATAGATTGCCATTTTTTTAATAAAAGGGCGAATATCGGAATATCCATAGTCGTACTACAGAAACGACTGCGTTCAATATTATATGGACGTTAATTATCTAATAATTTCTTAATTTTCAATTATTATTCATAATTATTATACATATATTTTTCCAGTGTCTAAATTTTTTCCATGATGTATGGTAACATGAAACATTCTCAAACTCAGCTACCAGGAATATGAATATCGAGAAAACGTTATAGAAACTTTTATTCCTTGCAACTGTCACAACGTAGGGTTGTGTATAATAGAATTTCGCTAGCCGAATCGGACATCTTTTCAGTGTCCTTTCGAGTTGAAACTCAAAACACTTGAGTAATTTAGACTACAAAGCATTTTAATATCTTAAGTTCACACAAATGTTACTCACTATAATGAAACTAGCTTTACGGATTCTATCGCCGGTTATTTAATTATTTAGCTAGCGCAACGTTCCAGAAGCTTTACAGCAAACATGGTCACGAGTGAGCTAAGATGATAGAGCTTCCAACGCCATCTTCACGTTGGGAGCTCTATAACAATACATGACAACCTCTTTGTATATGGACTCGTTTGATTTGTGTTGACAATCCCACTGCCAACCTCGACGACATTCAAGGTCAGTCGATCAATCTGTATGGTGGGTAAGGGATCTTTGAAATAAAATTGGTCGTGGAGTGACCAGGCTCTAGCGCAAATGGTAGCATCGCCCATTGACAGCCGCGACGTCGTGTTTCCTGCGACTTGTGAGTTTTGGGAGGTTTATAATCTACGGGAAAATTAGATCAATAAAAAATATATTGCAACTAGCTGTCCCAACAGACGATGTTCTGTCATAAATTTAATTTGTTGTTATAGTAACATGGGTACATACAAATTTTTTTAGGGTGAACAACCGTTCTCACTTAGGGGTATGAAAAATAGACAAAAGTCGATTTTCAGACCCAGAGAATAGGCGTATAAAATTTGTTAAACACTCGTTAAAGCAGTTTCGAAGTAGTAAAGTAACTACAATTATGACACAATTTTATATATAAGCTGTTTTTAGCACGTCGTAATATTGCTCGTTAGGTATTTTATACAATTTTACAGTATTTCCCTAAAGGCGCCTACCTCACCATGTTTCCTCTACATGGACGCTGATCGAAACATAAGAACTGGTCACCACAATTCGTGCATATTTTACCTACCTCCTATGCAGCATACCTCTTACAATATATATATATATATATATATATATATATATATATATATATAGAATATAGTGCCATTTACTACATTTAATAACTAATACACCTTTTAACACCTTTATTTCTGGTGACGAAGGGGAATGCATTTACGCATGATACCTGGGAGCCCGGGTAGACCCCCAGACCTATGTTGGACTCGGCCATTGGGTAGTAATACCAACCTACGGAAGCCTTCAGCCGCTATTAGTGGAGGGTCCCAGATCTGTCAGCAGGCAACGACGTGTCTTGATGAAGTGGACCGGGTTCCCATCCCGGCCCGGCACGGATCATAGGGGCACTACTGAAGGCGTTGCAGATAGCAAATTTAATTAAATGGATCATTAGAACTTAAAAATATAACAAGAAACTACTGAAGAAATCTAAATATCAGTGAAGGAGGGAAATAATAAATTTATTTGCATAAACCCACAAGGATTATCAAAACTAAAGTATATAAAATTACATAAAAACCATGTGGACCTCGCAAATTAGAATGAAATATCTTTATTTAGGTGACTGATTAAATGACAACCACGAAAAGCAAAAATACAATGTCTACGATAATCATTATAATCTAGAACGTTCTTGTTCCTTTATTCAAGGCAATCGTTGAAACTCCCGATCTAAATTCACACCTTTACGATTTAAAGCAAAAAATAATATGTACCAATATTTTTTCTATGTCCAAGAAAGAGTAACGCGTTGTTGGTACGCGTAGCATTAATTAGTAAACACTGTGCTAAGTTTTATTAGCTTAGCGTTGAATCTAACGAAACTTAATCAGACTAGATGGATCGTGATACACACTAGTTCTACGAACTTTAGAAGCAAGTACAACAGCATCGCCATCAGCAATAGATTCATCCGAAAATAAAAGAAATGCAATGCACAAGCTTGGCAAGGAAATCTATGTCTTCATTCCAAGCTCGGAGGTATTGTTAATAATCATTAATGAGAGACAAATTATGGTAATATCCTTTATTTAAAGTAGTAAATTTAAATAATCCTCTTATTTCACAAATCATGTTTTGTATCCAGATTTCAGTAAAACTCTCCATAAGTGATCCAACGCCGAGCTCCACGAAGGGGATTAAACTAAGCCCTACGAACTGTTTCCCGCTCAATGTTTCATTCCACTGGAGTGTGCAGGAAATAATTTAACTTGAAACAATTATACAACAAACAAGTCCTCTGTTAAGTTACAAGATTAAATATTCCCTTCGACCATTGTAAACGAAGTAATTGAGAAAGCCTACCTATTAACAAATTTAATTGGGAGGTGAAACAAAAGATATAAATCTGTTCAATTGAAAGTTTCCCATTCGACCTACAGTTACAGAACAAGTAGCTAATTTTATACTGTAAATGGTACTTAGTCGCGTACTATTTTAATCGAGGTATTTAACTCGTCGTCGAAACGTTGAGGGTCGAGGTAAACACTTCAATTAAAATAGTGCGCGATTAAGTCCCATTTACAGTGTAAAAATATGAATTCAAATCATGATTACGTGAAAGCTGAAAACAAAGTAACTACTTTTCTTGTCCACATTTTAGAATTAATAATTAGTAAATTATTAATGAATTTAATTGGAAGCTGAAACTACAGCCATAACTATGTATATACGAAGGAATGTTTTGTTTATTCAACTGCTAATAATAATGAGGGTTTTCGTAGCTCAGTCATAGGGTTTATGTAATATTTGTGACTCTATGTTCACATGTTCTCCAAAGCTATACTATGATCATATTGTTTTGAGTACTTTTCTTTGAAGAAAATTTAAATTAGCTCCTTCGAACAACTTTGGAAATGCCATTCGAAACAACATAAATCCTCGTATATAGATAAATAAAGTAGTAAAAACCAATTATATAATAAAATAGAAGAGCCGCGCTATTTTACCCACGCAATCCTGGTCCTATTGTTTGCAACATGATTTTGAGTCTGCAAATGCTAGCGTGATATTATGTAAACACTATCACGCTTCGACCAATTGATATACTAATAAGATGTAGCTGAAGAGTTTGTTTGTTTGAACGCGCTATTCTCAAGAACTACTGGCCCGAATTGAAAAAAAATGTCGGTAAATGAACTATTCAACAGCAAATGTTGAATATTTCACTTACCGAGGAAACAAAAAGGTATATAACCGTTACATTAGGACCTGAGTTACGCGGGTAAGACCACGGGAAGCTAGTAGCTTATATAGCCAAACAAAGTATTCAGCTTTAAAATGTTACTATAGATAAGTATCTACCTGAACAAGGCAGTTTGTATTGTACAAAAATATAATAACTTCCAAGGTTTGAAGGAAGAAAAATGCGATAAGTTTGTTTCCACTTCCATTACAAGCTAACTTATGAAATCATACTAAGGCGAAGAAGTTGTTTACAAATTATTTCTGAAACGAGAATTTCTGCACAATTTTAGTATATAATATAAATAAAAATAAAAACACTGGTGGTGGATTGTTAACTATTGAGGTATAGTCGAATGATTTGGGTTTAGTAACGATGACAACTCGCTGCTTGTCGTAGCTGGTTGGTGATTACGACAGTTGTTTCAATATCCCAAATCATGTTTTATAGTGTAAGGAGGCAAGCAAACCGCCGCATACATTCGCAACACTGTCATACCAGAGGTGTCACCCTCCTTTTCTCCAATGGGCCGCACGTTTAGAAATCTGACACATAGTATTTTTAGAATATAATATAGAAGAAATGTTTATGAGATCAGAACTAAATATATTTTTCGCAGTTGGATTGTCCAAATCACCGTTTTTCATTACGGCTAGCCATTTTAAAAAACGTTTTATTTTGTGGCGGGTCAACGATTAGCCGGTTCAGTACGCCCGAGTGAAACTATGCCAGGAAGATTTCGCCGTTATAGGATATTCAATATAGCTGGCCTAATAGAGATAAAGTGAATCATTATCAGCCTTTTTGACAAGTTTTAATTTCTAACTTTAATATTCGCGGCATTGCTTGATATGACGACAACAATGGCGTCGATTGTAGAAGTAAAAAAAAAATTTGCTCAGATAAGTTCGAAGATTTAGGCGGCAGCGTAGCTCTCGTCTAAGCCTTCGTGGTTAGTTATTTTTTTTATCTGCACTCAAAACTCTCGGCCTAATTTCATACTTGAATCGATTACTATCCCTGCCTTAAATGGAGCGACTGAATGGGGCAAAACGTAAGCCGCCTCTTTAAAGGATGTCTCGCAATGATAATACGGCCAATCGTTAGCCCATCACAAAACAAAACGGCACTGTTTTTTAAGATAGCTAGCCAAAATTTTATAAGACGATTTGTACAATACAATTACGACATATATACTTCCCTACTACTTTGTTTATTTTACGTAGTTATACAGACCGTACGGACACCCGGAAGGCACACATGAGGCGCTAGAACATACCTTCACACGGACGCGAGCTGGTCCATGCTATCTTAACATTTCTTCGGACATTATTCCGGTTAACTAAACTATAAAAAAATAGACGTACCACCGTACTGGTTAGGTATTCGGAGACTACCACACGTGTTAGATAAGAGTTATGTCACTGGCTTTATATATTGTTTGTTACTCTTAACTCGACCCGATACAATACGACATCGAGATATAGATATATATGGATGAATATAACTATAAATAGTGTTTAATCCAAGAACCTAGTTTTCACGCGCTAGTTTTTTCAACCGTCCGAGGGTTTCATCACGTCAGCGCCTAAGATCGGCGATGAGGAGACCCTGGTCTTTCTGGTCATGACAACAACAGCAAAATTAGCTGTTATTTTGAGAAGAATCTTATATCGGGGTGCATCTTTACCATCTGTGGGAGAGAGGGGATTTTGAACCCAAACTTAGAACCTTATAAACAACCCGTCGCCTGACGAGCACTCAAAGCTATCCGATAAAGCTGTATTTGTCTTCTTCTCGCTTCCACAGCAGAAGTTCATATTCGAAATCCTCGCAGTATACTTCATATTTAAAAAACTCATGAATATTCAGTTTTTTTCCGATTCTGAATTAAAACAGCATTACATTTAAAAACATTAAAGATTTTCGATGTACACAAGTATCTTAAATACACTACCTACTACAATATTAATTAAATGCGTAGTACATTTAAGATATAATGTATAAACGTGTGTAACTACATTAAAATTTGGATTCAGCAGATAATTTCAAAAAATATTTACTCTGTGTCGAAATAAGTTAAAAAGTTTTATATCCTAAAGGAATGAAGCATCTAGAACAAGTGGACGATTTTTAACCAAATATAAACTTGCATTTATTCCCACTGCATAGGTATGATGATAGAACATTACAGCATCTATTCTTCTAGAATTTGGTATGGTAATTTAATTTCCATACAAACAGATTTGACGTTCAAATACGTAGTGTAGTGTAATTTACGATGTTTTGAAAACTTTATAACAGAAATGTCATCTTTTACCACGGCTCGAGTTAGAATAATTATGTAAGTGTGTAGTTTGTACATCTTATTTCAAGTGAATAATTATTAATTATGAATATGGAAATATCATAAAAGCAAAACGATAGAATTTATAGAATGAAATTCAGTACGAATGGGTTTTTTTGGCTATCACAGATTGAAAGAGACTCCTATGAAGAGGAAATATATCTAGTATGAGTTAGCACCACTTATATAAACGAAGTAAATCTTACCTTTTTTAAAGACGACTTATTGTAGCTACTTTATGAAGGACAGTAATTTTACTGTCCTAATCCGCGTGCTAAGCGTGGCAATTATGAGCATTAACCTCCAACAGACGACAGCTATAGAATTTGACCCCTAGTTCCTGGTAGTTCCACTAGTCCTGGCCACGGTAGAGGCCACGGTAACGGTGGAACAAGGGGTGCTATGAATCTCCGGACTGCGGATCGCTGCCACTGATTTGACCTGGCTACGTATAACGGACGAACGCTTAGAATAGACAACCACTTGGTTGAGCTGGAGGTGGAATTGGGAAAAATCCAATGGCATGTTCTGTGGCTTTGTGAAGTCCGAAGACAAGGCGAGGACATCAAAAGGCAGCTTGGGATTCCACGTGAATAAGTCCCTCGTAGGTGACATCATCGAAATGTCTAATGTGTCGGGTAGGGTGACGTATCTCATACTTAAACTCACTAAGACGTGCAGCCTCAAAGTGATACAAGTATGCGCACCTACACACATTCCAATGAAGACGCGGGGGACACTTAGGAGGATGTGTCAAAGGACTTACATAACACATAGTAAGGCCCACTTCAGTGTTCTTATGGGGGACTTGAATGTCATAGTGGAAGTATAAAATGGTGTTGAATCGAGTCTGGGGGGACCACATGGAGTCGGAAGTCGAAGTCGAAGGGGGCAAATGCTGGTAAACTTCCTCGAAAAAGAGGGCCTCGTCTTAATGGACTCGTATTTTGGAAGAGGCCCCATTGGATGTGGACATGACAGAGCCCCGATACTGTGACAAGGAACGAGATTGAATTTATTATAGCGCACCGAAATCATATATTTAAGGATGTCTCCGTGATCAACAGTTTTAAAGCCGGAAGTGATCACCGATTGGTTAAAGGCTCTCTGAATATAGGATTTCGTCGGAAGCGTGTCCAATTAATATAGTCGACACTCCGACCTATCTTCCGACTAACCATGGTAGGTTCCGAAAAATTCCAACTGGAAGTAAACAACCGGGATATGTTGGAAACTACAAAGGAAATTGACGAGAGCATTAGTGGCGTGATTGATTGCATGCGAATCGTGGTTGTAGGATATTGTAGGACTGAGTATACGAGCAGGAGAGCTAAACTCTCAGATAAGACGCCTGGACTAATGAGGGAACGCAGAGCACACGAAGATATTACGTCTGCCGATGTCAAACTTCTTTCAGTGCGAAACCGCAAACTAATACGCCAAGATCTTCGCAGCTCAAATATGTAACAGGCTGCTGAAGCGATTGAGCAGAATAGAGGGTCGAATGCTTTTGAGGAGAAGCTTGGAAGAAGACATCTGACAAAGGTTAGGACTGATTTCAGGGTTATCGTTTCTTCTAATGCAGGGATCTTATCTGGTATCGAAGGTCTCTACAGCAAGTTTTATACGTCGCACGACGAGAGAAAACCGATAGAAGGATTCAGTTGGGTTGGGCAACAGTCCGGAAGCTTCGTCGAATTCTCTCTTCACCTATACCGCAGAGATTGATGATGAAAACCTTCAACCAATGCATTCTACACGTGATGACGTACGGAGCTGAAACGTGGCCTCTTAACTTAGGACTGTTCCGCAAGTTTGCGGTAACACAACGGGCTATTGAACGTGCTATATTGGGTGTTTCTCTGTCCGTTCGTTTCGATTCGTAACGATGCCATAAGGCAGAGAACTAAAGTATCCGATATCACGCGACGAATAGGCTCGCTGAATTGGCAATGGGCTGGTCACACACTCGGAAGGACAGTTCTGGAGTGGAGGCCGCGTGCAAGAAAACGAAGTGTAGGTGGACCGTTCACCAGGTGGGAAGACGATCTCTTTACAGTAGCCGGTCCAGGATGGATGCGAGTAGCAGGAGATCGGTCGCCTTGGTGTTCATTGAGAGAGACCTGTGTCCAGCAGTGGACCGATAATGTCTGATAGTGAATGATGAATGATCCTTAGTAAACGACGCTTCATGAAATACTCAGTAAAAATGTATTAGTAAAACGTTAATTTCATGCAAGAAACTCATAAGGTAACGGAAACGGGTCCGAAAATAATTTGTACAATTATATTTTACATGAGTTAAAACCAATAACTAAACATAGTTACAACATAGCATTCCGAGAGGAGGAAAAAATAGAGAAAAGGCAAAAAACTGACAAAACACGCCCCGATGCTGACAAAATCCCTTTTACATTTACATTTCGCCCTCGTTTTATTTTAAGATTTTATTGGGACGATTGGAGCGATCGCTCCGTCCTGGACCTTATTTAGTGCTGTATTTTTCTCAGAAAATTGTACGTCAAAGAGCTTTGACATGCTTGGAACATAATATATGAATCCAGCATTTTGTGTTATATAAGAATTACATAATTTTGTATTTAACTACACTATAACGTTAACAGGATAATAAGTTTGGTACAACATTTGCTTATTTATTTAGAACTAGCGATCCGCCCCGGATTCGCCCGTGATTAACAGCCTGTCACTAACAGGGGCTGGATTATTACACAAAAAATTGAAAATTAAAAACTCGAGCATCATTTTAGTCATGGGTGATAGCCGCACGCGAATCCGTTTTGTTTATTTTGGAAAAAAAATCGATCAAAGACAGAAAAACACCCACTGGAGTCTCTGTTTAGATGTGTATAGATCCTCCCTCTAATTTGAGCTGTACAAATATGTATGAATAATTTAATCACGCTTTTAAACGTATTTATTTTTATCAGTAATATTTATTAATTAAATTTTAATTAAGGATTTTATTATTTTTGTTAAGACTTATTAATCATAATAATCTCACTAAGAAATGCAAACTTTCATCCCTTACTTTACCCTATGAGGTGTAGAAATTCAGTAGATCCTTACAATAATAGGTATTCATTTACTTGTAATCATAAACCAAATGACAAATTTTCATGAATCTAACTTCAAAAATGATAAAATTCCATGTTAAACTATATTTGAAATGTCAACCCCTATTTCACTCCTTAGAGGCATATACTTATTTTTAATCTGCGGTATAAAAATAAAGTCTCATGTTCCTAACTTAAAAAATAACAGTTTCCGTACAAACTTTTAACCATTTTTTTTTATCCCTTAAGGGTAGAAATTCCAAAAATCCATTCCTAGTGGGCGTTTACTCGACAGGACGTTCTTTTGGCCAAATTGCGTGACTCTAGTTTTACTAGTTTACGCTGGGCGATAATGAGTCAGTCAGCCAGGACATGTTAATGTCATCCTAGCAGAATTTCGGCCACAGCGATCATCTCCATAAATACTATCCAACTGCGCAGGACATACTATAATCCATAAGTACATAAGTGTGTGCGCAGGCACAAGTGCACTCCCTGTTCCGCCATTCGCCTACTCCGACGGGGCAATCCGACACGACCGGAGAGAAATGAGGCGTAGGACCGACAGCTTAACGTGCTCTCCGAGGCACGCAGTTATATATATATATATATATGGTATATGTTAAAATTGATCACATTCCTTAAATAGATGGAGTAATTAAGACACAAATCCCAGAGGCTCAGAAGACTTATACCGATTAATAATGATGTAGTGTTGTATTTTGTGGTACCAAAGGGAATTTATTTCAATTTCGTCGCACATCCATTCAGAGAACCTGAGACGTGCAAACTGATTAATCTACACAAAAGTCTTGCAATAGCATTCTTAGGCTTGGTATACAGACTTGTGAAGTTCATCGCAGATGACGACTGCATAGCAGCTTCAATATTGTTAAAACGCATTTTAACTAATAATAGGATGTATTCAATACTATCTCACGTATGTTATAAATGCGAAAATGTATATGGATGTGTGGATGTTCGTTACTCAATCACGCGAAAACTACTCAACGGATTTTGATTAATTATGGCAATATTGTAGCTTATATATCAGAATAACACATAAGCTATATAAATGTAAACTTTTGCGCTTTGTTTGTCTCAAGTAAATGTGAACGAAGTTACGGGCGACAGCTACTTTAAATAATAAAACTATTTAAATATATGGTTCTTTTTCGGTAAGTATTTTTTTTATAGAACAGGGGGGCAAACGTGAAATCGGAGCATTTATACGGCCTCCGATGCCCATGAACATCCACATTATTATTATGCCAATGCATTAACCTCCTTTCTCCACCCCACCATTTACCCTCACATTTTATTGTGTGAGTATCGTGGACCCAAAGGTTATACATAAACATCATCATTATCAGCCCCACTGCTGGACGTAGGCATCTTTCAATGAACGCCAAGACGACCGATCCCTTGCTACTCACATCCATCCCTAACCGGCTACTGCATGGAGCTCGCCTTCCCACTTCGTTTTCCTAAACGCGGCCTCCACTCCCCGAAACCTTACTGCCACATCTACCATCGGTTCATCTGAGTGTGCGACCAGCCCATAGCGACTTCAGATTGATTATACGTCGCGTAATATCTGATACTTTAGTTCTCTGCCTTATTACTTCGTCACGAATTCCATCGGACAGAGAAACATCCAACATAGCACGTTCAATAACACCTTGAGCTACCGCAAACTTGCGGACCAGTCCTAAATTAAAATTCCCTGTTTCTGCTCCGTAGGTCATCACAGGGAGAACGCATTGTTGAAGACTTTTTTCTTCAAAGTCTGTGGTACAAGCGACGTGAGAATGTGACGAACTTTTTACAATATTTGCCCGACGTATTCGTCTACAACTCCGGGAATAGCACCATTGACGTTTACCGGCCTGGGGAGAACGTCTTCGTTGAACATGGCCTTTGTCTTGTCCAAGTTCATCATAAGGCCAATACGTCGGGAGGATTCGTTTAGGCTATGCAACACTTCCTGCAATCGTTGCAGACAACGATTCGGCCAAATGGAAAAGTTTAGAGAAACACTGGAGAAGTAGATCGTACAAATTGACCTGGGATCTAAAACAAAGAACACACAGCACAATAAAGAGGCCATAGAACCTATCATAACAGATTACCCAGCTGAAATAAGAATAGCCTGCGACGCGCCAATCCCGTAAACAAATACATCCACAAAATGCAATAAATCCAAGCGGCGGAACAACAGAACGCTCAGAGTCAACCAACTGCCATAATAAGCAGTATAAAAATGCTGAACACATCAGAAAGCCGGTACTAATGGAGAAAATGCTGCAAATGAAAGCTAACTGTAAATCATTAATAAACAAATCCATCACTGACAGCTGGAAGAAATTCTACACTACCCAAAACAATGTAACTATATGGCAGAGGTTATTTAGTGTCACAGACAGAGTACCAAGATAGAGAAAGACAATTTGCTTAGGAGAAAGAAATGACCCGAGGAAAGTTCTTGACCCTAAAGAATCTGCAACCCTGCTAGCAAACACATTCTTTCCAACAAATAACCCGGAAACAGACACACATGAGCAGACCGAAACTGGACTCTACAACGAAAGCTACCTAAAAGTAATCGATACCACAAACATCGAGGAATTCACCAAATGGGAAATCTAAGCAGTACTTTCCAAAATGAATCCCCTGAGAGCCCCCCAGGAGGTTCCCGAGCATGTAGAAGATCACGCGTATCATAATTATCCTTAAACCTGGTCTAGCCGACTACCAAAATCCTGAATCACACAAACCAATAGAACTTCTTCCAATACTGGGGAAGATCCTATAAAAAAATATTGCAAACAGTGTCATATGGCAACTAGTACACTACCACCAGACAAACCCTAGGCAATACGGCTTTCTCCCAAAGCGAAGCACGGAAGACCCAAAATATGACGCGGTCGTACTGATAAAAGCAGGCCTGAAAGAAAATACACAAGTGGTGGCAATGTCACTTGATATAGAATGCGCTTTTCATAATGCCTGGTGGCCTGTCATCCTCCAAGAACTTCGAAGAAAGGACCTGAACATTCACCTATGGAACATCATTAGGAATTACCTGGCCATTAGACGAATACACCTGGGATATGTGGAAGCTGAAACATCAAAAGTAACCAGCTGAGGATGCATCGAAGGATCAACCTGTGGACCAACCATGTGGAATGTACTGCTTGATCCACACCTTTCAAGAAGTGGAAAACAGCGCAGTCTACAGACATCGTTCTGCAGATGACATCATCCTGGTTGCCACAGGACCAGTGGAATAGGTGGAGACCAAGATAACTTCCGCTCTTAAAGCAGTTGCCGAATGGGGAGCCAATAAAACAATAAATTAAAGTTCGCTGTAAGTAAACCACAGGTAGTCTTATTCATTCACAAGGAAGCTGAAATTCACTAAACCGTAGCTCACAATACGAAACGAAGAAAAAGAGTACTTAGAGACGCTTAAAATACTTGGGACTCACCCTAGACAAAAACCTAAATTTCGTTGCGCACATAGGCGAAGTTATCAGGAAAGCAATAAAAGTCAATATATTCAGTCCAGCTGCATAATTTCTTTTTGACCTCAGAACCATCGAACAAAGACAACTGTATGCAATAAAACGACGGAAACCAATGATGGAGCTACCTGGAAGAACTTTAGAAGCCCGTATAAGCCCCTTAAGCATCCATCATCGCGCAAAGCGAAAGCCCCTGGCATACGACCTCGTTACGCTTGTACACTGATGGAAGCAAAGTTGAGGGTAAGGTGGGAGGAGCCGTCTCCACATGGAGAAGCCAGGTAGAATTGGGACAAGCGAATATCAGACTCCCCAGTTACTCCAGGATGAGATGGCAGCAAATTACAGAGCGACAAAACTAATACTATCCAAGAAGTACTATCATAAAACATTTATCACCACCAACTCCAGATCAGCCCTGCAAACTCTGTCAGATCAAACTCCCTAAACCCTACTACCAATAAAATAGAGGAAATATTGAAGATCGAGCAAGAGGCGAAGTCGAACTATGCTTGACCAATTTGCACGCTAATATTAAATGCAATGAAAGAGCTGACACACAAGCCAAAGAAGAAACCTTAAGCGGAAAAACTAGGCAGTGTTACGACAGCTTCCCCTTAAAATACGCCAAAAAATCCCGAAGGGAACAGGCAGTAACGGCATAGCAAGGAGGTGCCAGAGAGCGGAAGCAGGCGCCATCACCATGTTGTTCCTACCAAACTCACAAATTGCCAACAAAGTCATTACCAAATTGAAGGTAGACAACTTAGCTAGTTGTCTACCTTCAATTTGGTTGGCGCAGCCACTCACACCAACACCAGAGAAAACTGGCGGACACTCCGAACTGCTCATATGACGGTGAGATCGAGGAGACGGTTCCGCACACTATCCTGCAATGTCCAAAATACACCCTCGACGGATGTAATTGCGAGGCCAAAATAAACACAATGCTAACAACAGAAAGCATAAAAGCAACAAGCGGGACATCTTCATCGACTTACCCCGGTAACCTGAAAAGGAAAGAAATTAAAATGAATAAACCGTGTAAACTCATAATCTACCATAACGACAAGCTAATCATTTCCAATTTCCAATTTAACAATTTAATAACACCATCTAACTACTAATATTTCTGTGAGTCCTAATGGAAGGTAATGCGAATTATGAAAAATTAAATTTATTAATCTTATCTGTGGTGTAATAATTTAATAATGAAAATTTTAATGAATTGTCATTTTGTTACATTTCTAGTATTGACTAGAAATGTAACAATTCGATAATAAAATACACTTTAAATTATTTATAAGTCTAATGTTAATAGCCATAATATAATGAAGAGATGAAACGTAATAATTTAATGATAAAATTTTAAATGACTGCACTGGCAATGTAATAATCGAATAAAGAAATAGACTGTTAATTATCTATTGTTAATAGTAATACTTGTAATGTTAATAGTAGTAAATTAATGATGCTATCTTAAAAAGTCATATCCATGTGAGTCATATAGATTTATAATGCGATAATCCAATTATAAAAAAGTAATGTCCTATAATGTGTGACGTAATAATGTAATAATGAAAAATTTTAATAATAGAAGCGGCACTCGTAATAACTCAATAATTAAATAAGTTATAAGCAATTTAGGATTTTCAACGTCATAGTAAAATTTAATGACATGCACTTAATGTAACCTAAAACTTAAACAATTATTTTGAAAATTCACTGTAAAGTAATTTGTATCACAACTGTAAGCTAAAAACAAAGAATGCACTTAATTATAAAAGAAAACAGAAAAAAGACGCGAAACTTCATAAAGAAAAACACGAAAGGAAGAACAAAGTGCCGCAAAAGAATACAGCAGCAATAATATACAAAAAAATGATTCAGCCAACATAACGATATAGTCGGTGAAAGGAAGATGTGAGAGGTATTCGCCGCTAATATTTATACCTCATTTTGCTCAGTTTAAACTCTTAAAGATATCCTCCAAAACATTAGTGAACAGTTTCGGGGAAATAACATCCCGCTGTCGCACTCCTCGATGCAATTTGATTGGCCTTGTTTGACCTCCTGGAATCAGAACGGACATAAAAGCAACGTCATACAATGCTCTCAGTAATTTTACGTATCGTCAATCGACCTGACATCGCTGTAAGGCTTTCAGACTTTTTTTTTTACTTTTGGCTACAGCCAAGCAAATAGTCCACAAAGGCGAGGCACAGTGGCTGATTGTAGTCATGTGTCTCTGCCTTATGGTGAAAATGTGGTAAAGCTAACGTTCAGAAGATCGCCTGTTACGTATACATCTTGCTATAGAAAGCTACGATCTCAGATACGATCTCAGGCTTAGAAGAAGCAGTGACCCCAAAATCGTTCCTAGACGACTTTTTCTAAGCTTCACCACAAAGACCTTCGACCCTCTGTTCTGCTCAATCGCTTTGATAGTCCGTTGCGTATTTGAGTAGAGAAGGTCTCAACGTATTAGTTTGCGGATTTGCTTTGCAAAAAAAAACTTGATACCGGCAGACATAACGTTTTCGTTCGTGCTCTGCATTCTGTTACATACCCGATACGTACCATACTTACCCTAGTCCGACTTATATCCGACTTTTTTTTTAAAGCCTAATCGCTTGAGGCTCGCTACATTTGGTGGCAGCGATAAAGGGATTCAGTAAAGAGTCCGAGGTACGTCTCTTAAAGTTCTAAAATCAATGACGCAGGTGCGTGTACTAGAATGTAAGTGCCAGCTCCACTGTGTAAACTTTCATTACCACACCGAGTTCTGGCCCGGCTCTGGATATTCCAATGTACGTGAAAATGTTCCTGAAAGGCCCATTGCTGCGTATTATTTGTAGCTGCAGTCGGTCTCCACTAAGGACAATAGTTTGCCCACTGTCCTAGACGAATCCGTATTGGGACCGGTAAACCTGCGTAGCGTGGCAACGCGACGGTCCGAAGCTTATCTCCACTCAGACGTCTCGCCGAGAGCAACGAGACTTCCGAGAAATGATCGTCCTTATCTTGCTAGCCGCATTCCAGTAAGTGTCTTGGTCACTGCTAACGTCCGATTTTAATCATTGTAGTACTTCTATTATTATTTTGTATGTAATTGTAAATCCTCTTACATGTTAGCAGTATCTCGACCACAATCTTATTATAATATACTGTTCACTGTATTTTCGTGTTAATTTAAATGTGTAAAAATGTCTGAAAGATCAACCAGCTCCAAATTCGAAAAGTCCGTCGCTTTTCTTACAGAAACAGAGAAAGAGGGACAAGACCAATGTCTACAACTACCGGGGTCCTCCACTAGGTCCCAATGAAGGAGAAAAACAGCAGCTGTAAAATTGGAAATTGTATTATCCACCCTATTAAAGTTTATAAAACCATATAATGGCTCTTCTGACAAAATAAATTCATTTCTCGTTAATTGTAGTAACTCTTATGAACTAGCATCAGATTGCTAAAGGGATATTCTTTCTAAATACATCCTGTATCAACAGGCGGAAAAGGCTGAAACGGCCTGGTCAATCAAAGAGTTCACAAATTGTTAACAACTCAAAAACCTTCTTAAAACGCAATTTAGTGAAAGGAAACACTATGCACATCTCCTCATTTACCGGCAGGAATGCATACAGCAACTGACAGAGCCCGTGAGTCAGTATGCTCTGAGATTTGAAACATGTTTGTCGCGACTACTAACGAACATATAAATGAATCAACCCATGGGCACAAGAGTAGGGAAATGATAGGTAGAACTGCAGCCATGGGGGAACTATCCCTCCATCATTTTTTAAATGGGGCTGTCACTCCGCCTATCGAACTTCTTAAATGAAGGGATAGATATCGCGATTTCGGAAGAAAAATTCAACAAGCTCTATTCAAACCAAATTCCAGCCAGACTAGCAACCACTATAACCAATTGTTAACAACTCAAATACTTCAAGGAAAATTTTTTAGATTAGAAAGAAACACTATGCACATCTCCTCATTTACCCGCAGGAATGCATACAGCAACTGACAGAGCCCGTGAGACTGGCCATTTATATAGTAGGTCCTTTACCCGAATACGGTACAGCCAAACTGTGGTATATCTTAACCATGCAAGATGATCTCACAAAATTTTCCATAGCTTCCCATTCGCAGTAATGCTGCAGAGGAATCGTGTGAGTGCATATATATACACACCGACTAAGACACCAAGCTTCACAGCTGAAGTATTTAAGAAGACATCCGATTTCTTAAAGATCAAATAACTATGGTCAACTCCTTACCATCCACAAGCACAGGGTGCTTTAGATAGGTCGCACTCAACCTCAAAAGAATATTGTAAAGTCAGAGATGTTTTCACAGCTGTGCTTGCATATACAATACTGCCATATAATGCACAACACACTATTCACCATTCGAATTATTATTTGGGTATAAATCCCGTATACCAGACTCAGTGTACGACGACAATGCTAATACTACATATCCAGAATACGTTAAAATGCTTCAACATCGGCTGAAACATACCAAAGTTAAAGCTATAGAGCTTATTCAGAGATGAAGAAATATTTCTAAATCCTATTACGAGTATGATTCCCACACTCGTCCGATACGTTATGCTAAAAATCATCAGAGGATGCGAAAAACTTTATCCCCCGTTATAGAAGAGACCATACAAGGTTGTTAAAATCCATGGATCCGTCATTGTCGTTGTTAATAAACAGATACCACATAAGGTAACGAAGTGAAACTCGTCGAAAATCAAGAAAATTTATAAATCATTTTCAATATTATTTCTACGATGTACATAATTTTTACATTTCTTTTACGATATATTTTTCTTTCTTCTCATATACAATTAGGTATAGGTATATTATATAATATTTGCATAGATAAAATATGGTAACAAAATGAAATGAAATCCAAAACGGAATGTTTCTTTATTACAGCATTAGGCTCAGGGTCATCCGGAGTTCGTACAGGAAAAGAATTCCAGTTCTGGCATATACTTTGACCCAATCGGTGAACTCAAAAATCATGTGAGCCATCCAGACGTGATAAGGCCAATCGATATATCATATATCGAATCTCATATAAATAACATAAACTCTATTTTTGGTACGTTACGCCACATATGCACTCAAATTCAATTAGGAAGCGCACACAATTTAGAATGACATAGTACTTTAGAATCAATAACAGTTAGATGTCACGATTTAATTTCAAATACTCTATTTCTCACCTGGTGGAAAAAAGGTTTAAGAGGGGGGCGTGGATAGGTGGTATTGACTCTTTCGCTAAAAACTATATCCGGAACTTCTGAGGAGGATGACGGTATCGAGTATGATAATGCAACACAAAATGTACACAATGACGACGAAAGATTGACATCGTTAAGTATAGAAAACGTATTAGTTACATCTTTAATTTTAGCTCATTTCAATAAAACATTAAATACTAATGTCTTAAGTTTACGTGAATGTCAGTCAGTACAATAAAACTACTTTTACGGATCATTGAATACTTAACAAAGCCAGTCTTAACCAAGTTTTCGACAATTTCGCATTAAAACTTTAAAGCATTACATTAATTTCTAACAAATTGGCTGTAAAAGCAAAAACTAATTCAATCTTAAACAGTTTAGTGGCTTCATTGCTAGCAGTATCATTTCGCTTGGAAGACATAACAAACGCTATCGTGATTAGTAACCAAAATATTTTGCACCCAGCTATATTACCGCCCACGCAGCTTTATGATGAAATTGCCAATAACTACCGTTATTTACCTGTAGATTTAGCCTTAAATAATATTCATCTTTTCTTAAATGTTTCTAATATTGTATGTTATAGTTTAAACAACAAGATTGTCTTCGTATTAAGAATACCTTTAGTTTCCCCAAGAACATTCAATATGTATCATAGCATAACATTACCCAAACCTAACAATACATTAAAACCGAATCCTTTTACTTGTGTTATACCCAAATATATAATTAGTAATGACCAAGGACCGATCAGAATACTGTAATCTGGATACGCTGAAAGAATGCATAGCGATAAACCCGCGTGAATACATCTGGGACATCATGACCGTGTTTCTCGTTAGTGCTAACCCGAGCTGTGAAAGTAAGTTAATAACCAAATTGATAAAGACTATGCCACTGCAGTATAAAACCGATTTCGTCCATGGAATATCGATTTGTGGAGACATTGTCATTACAGCAATAATCGGATCTTTGTACAATCCCAAAAGTTTGTGTCAACTACTGTAAAAAGTTTGTAAATGTGGCTCAACAGTGAGACACGTCGATAATTGCTGAGTATAGTGTTGTCACCTTTCTCGAACAGGAGTATGACGACAGTAATTTTCCGCGTTTTTGGCGTAATTCCCTCATAAAGCACTTTTATGTGTAGCAGCTGCATATGTTTAAATACACTAGGTCCCCCAAGAAGAAGTTGCTCGTAGGTGATCCCATCGTCACATGAGCTCTGCCCTTTCTTCGTTTACTTGAGAGCGTGTTTAATCTCGTACATGCTAATTTCATGGAGGTCTTCCGTGAGGTTGCACGTGAGTCTTCAGAAGCAGAATTTTATGGCTCTTGTGGCTGCGGGATTATGCAGTTCATTATAAAATATTTCTACATTGTCAATGACTTCCTTATAATCAGATGTTAGCTGGCCGTTACGCACAGTAAGTTTCTATATTTGAGATACACCGAGTTTTAGTTGTTTCTGAAATATAAGCTGATGAGTACATTTCTTTAGACGGGCTAATCTCAAAAACTATTGGACTGAATTGAAAATTTCTATGAATATAGGGTAGTCCATTTATCGAGGAAGGCTATAATCTTCACGACTTATACGACCGGAGTAAAGCAGCTGAAACCGCGGTAACCGCATTTTGAAATATAGAGGAGAAAGTCGCCGATTATCACAATTATTCTGATTCTGTATTGACTCTTTGAAATATTTTAATGTAACACGCGTTATCGTAAAGTCATACGCTTTTCATATTGAATAAGAACCTTTGTTGAATGTAATGAATGGTATAGCCATGAAGTATAAAAAATTTAAAAGAATTGATAGTTGTTTTGAGCATTCAATTGGAGTTGGTTGGAGGAAAAATATGTTAGTATCTGATGAGTTAATTTAGAATGTATAGCATCAAATTTCATCTTATATCAGACTAGCATCACCAAGCGACTTCACCCGCGTAACATGCAACGCGTAACCGGGTAACAAGCTTTGAAGAGTTTGTTTACTCTTCAGCTTTTTATTATTCGTATAGATGAAACAAAGCTTAAGGTGTAACAAGTGAGTATTAAATGTAACTCGCATCGCGTTTTTCTATAGTAGAATGTAACTTGTAAATAACGCTTTTCTTTTTTTTCCGCGTAAAAAACGCACCATTACTGGTATTGTGTTCAATGGTACGTGGGGCTCACAGCGCATTATAATAACTACTAAAATCACCGGGAGTGCGAACAGTTGTGCCTTTGGTGTGACGCCCCGGAACTGCAAATCATCAGGGTACCTCGACATTTTTTCAGTCCCCTAAGGAACTGACACCACCTCCACAGAAGTGTGCCCCGCACCACGGGATCACCCCACCTACTTTAGGACAGTGTAAAGATGAGAACCTAACCCGGTTCTCATCGTTGCCCCTCCTGCACTTTAGTACTCTTTTCTTAGAAAGGCGGTATAAAGAGCAGCGCTCTCAATTCTATTCAGACAAAGCCAAGGTGTCAGACTTCAACCCAGAATACTGAGCCCCACCACCACGACAAGGCTTGAACCATTGTGGAGATCATGTAAACTACCGCCATCCTTGGTGTGACTTGTAACAATTAGTAAGGGGTAGTACCATGCTGCATTGCAGTGGAACTAGGCTGGCACGACCACGGGGCAATCTCTCGCTCACATGCTACCGGCGTAAAGTGGCATCTTTGGTGTCACGTTTCATACTGTTTGTAAGTAGCCGTAGGCCCTGAAGAAGAGACGACGCATAGGCATAGTACTTATTCTCTGATTACTCGTTTGTCCCCCTATACCAAAAAATTCTAATATATATTTTAATTTGATTAATTACTTGACAGCTTCGCTGGGCCATCCCTATAATAAAATACCTGAGCTTTACAATCATTTTACCCTTCTTGAGTGATATTTACGGTTACATACAATATTATCATACTGACGGATTGGTAAAAGGAGGGTTCACTTCTAGCAACGTGGAAACGTATGAGGCATCAATAATTAATATACGTTTATTAAGTATCCATAGGTCTTGTTGTTTATACAAATTAAATTAAAACTTACTTTCAAATAAAACGTCTGTTACATCAACATGTACCTATAGATAAAGTTCCGAAATCTGTAGCGCAATTATCTTAAACAGCCCACGATTCCTTAGCCGCCTTATGAATAGAGATGAGAGGAAGCTACGGAACAAAGCTCGCAGGAACGTTCAAAGGTGATTTTAAAATCTTATCAGAGTTGGGGCGCGATTGACGAATATCGGTGAAAGTCAATTGTACCAAGTGTTTGTTGAAAGGCTGTTGTAGGCGTTTAGTATTAACTACGTATCCGTAGTAACAGCGCACTGTTTGTGTCGTCTGTCCTTTAATTAAGAATGCAAATATTCTATCTATATAAACTTCAAAACACCTTTTAGAAGTTTATATAATATTTTCCCTTAAAGGATTATATAAAACGCCAAATTACAAAGAATTCTAAAAAAAATCTTTTGAGATTTGATATGACTGTAAAAGTACAATATTTTTCTTAAGTTTACGCGGATGTGTTAGATATTTAACGATCCCGACGTTAATAAGCCGCGATAAAGTCCGTTAAGGTAGTTTTTTTTTCAAAATGTGTTACATTCGCGTAAACCTAAGAAATTAGTATGGGAACCAGTACGGACTGGTAATCGCCAACGAAATTCGTCGTCTGGATGACCTGATGACGAAGCGCGAAAGATAATGAACTCATAACATCATTGAACTTTTTGAAGAGAGTCGCCCTACGTGTTCCAAGATATCACCAAAATACAATATACAAGGGAGCGCTAAGAATTTAAACCAGTCAAGTAAGAAGTTTTTAAAATCTTCAATCAAACAACACCGCTCCGATTTCTGCGACCTAAATGTACAAATAGAATTTCCGATTGGCGAGAAAAGCAGACTTGACAACCCTCGATTTAAATTTTTTATTGAAACATTCAATAAACAAAAAATATGACACATGCAAAAATAGACAAATTTAAAAGTTTCTAAAATTAGGTGAGCAACTAAATGTCAAACGGAACATAGCGCTTACCGACACTACCGATAATCGATATAAGGTTATGGAGTTGAGGCCGCTTTTAGGAAAACGATGTATTGATCGACCGTCACCAGGTGGGAAGACGATCTCCGTGCATTAGCTAGTCCAGGAGCAAGTATTAGGGTATCGGCCGTCTTGGCGTTCATTGAAATATGCCTATGTCCAGCAGAGGACCGATAAGGGCTAACAATGATGATGACAGGGGGACAAACGAACAATCAGAACCCTTCAACAGCTACCTACGAACATGAACATATGCATAATTACTATGCCGATGCGGTGCCCTCCTTTTCACTTCACTAATAGTTTTACAATAAGGTCTAAATTTCACCGTGGCTCCTCAAAACTTCCGCTCGAATTAATAATATGCAACATTGTAGATTGTCTGTCTAGAAACAATATAAACAAGGAAGAATCGGAGGCCATACGACAAGACATATTATCATACTTGCGTCGAAGCTCTGTGTCAAAATTAAATATTCCTTTGAAACAGTATAAGCATTAAAAAACCTTAACATCAGACAGGATATAAAAAATATTCGCGCGGGTAAAGGCGATGCCACCGTAGTAATGGAGACGACAGATTACAACGAGAAAATACAAAATTAATATCGGATGAACTCACGAACAAATTTGTAAAAATTGATCAAACAAACAATTTTTTAAAAAGTACAACTCATAAGTACTCAAGAAATCATCATCAGGTAGCCGAAAATATACATAACAAATGCTCTATTACGTCCAATATTCAACCAAATGGACTCTACAATATACGAATTGGCTCAACACATCGCAAAAATTTTAGTTTCACTACGTGGATATACAACAGCGTTCACAAGAGTTACTTACCATTGGAATACGCTGAAATTTTGAAATACTGTCTCACTTCTGGTTACATGCTGTGGAATAATCAATTCTACAAGCAAGTGGATGGCGTATCCATGGTTTACCCCTTACCAGTCTCACCCGTTATCGCTGATACTTTCATGGAAGACTTTGAAACGGTTGCCCTGTAAACATCACCAATAACACCAAGGTTCTACAAGAGGTATGTTGATGATATTTTAACATTTCTGCCAAAACAGAAAGTAACTATATTTCTTGACCATCTAAACAGTATAAACTCCAAAACTCAATTTACAACGGAGTTAGTGACAAATGATTATTTAACTTCCTTAGACGTTTTTATTATTCGCAATCCCAATAACACATTGACCCACACAGTGTATGGGAAGTATACTCATAGAGATAGGTACCTTAGGGCTTATCCAACACACTTATGTACCGTGGGAAAATCTTAATTTCAGAGAGCACGAGGTACCATCCATGAAGAGCAACACCTAGACACGAAACTTCAACATATCAAGCAAGTTCTGCGAGACATCATGAGTTCCTCGACTGAGTGAAACCAGTCACCGCCGAGCACCTACCTGCAATACTACCATACATAAAATAGGTCACTGACAAAATTGGCTACATCGTCAGCAAGCGCGATAATTTTAAAATTAATAATATGTTATTACTACCTAGAACTATGCTCCAGTTAGGTCAACTAGACTGGACTGGACACACACACACACACACAAACACACAAACACATATGTATATGAATGTATATACATGTGTATGGCTATACATCATATATAGTAGGTATATTGTATTCGTATTCATGTATGTTTATATTATATAACTTTTTTCTTTTTTTTTTTTTTCTTTAATTGCATTGTTGCTTTTTATCTGCTTATATTATTATCTCTGTTAGTTTGTGTTACCTACCTTGAATAACTTTAGTTGTCTCCGCTTCTTTTTATAAAAGATGATTAATTGTGGTCGACCGTTGGTTTTTCTAAAGCAATAACGACTCGTAAATCGATAACGCTAGCTCCTTATACAAGAAAGTATGAAATTATAGTAACGTTACTTGTCATAGTAATCATCCGAATGGGCGGAGCTTGCGTGCTACCGAGCCTCGCGTTCTACTATCGCGTAAAAATATATTACGTCCGATAATCAGGTAGTTTTAATATTGTAAGGGGACAACAGGGCAGTCGTCGACTTTTGATAAACACCGAACCACAAGAAACGCGAGAGCGATGCTCTCATATGAGTAGCGGCGGTCGGTCAAATGTGTAGGTATCAATTTTAAAACGAGGACGATCATCTTATGGTAAGTTACTACTGATTAAGCCATTCGAATTTTAAAAAACGTTGTAAAATGCGATAACCAGTCGCTCATAAAGTCACGCTAGAACGATTAATTTTCGTAGGTGTTGTTGAGCAAGCTAGCCGACAGTGAATAAATAAAGATATAGAATCTATATTGATATTATAAATGGAAAAGTAACTTTTTCTTTCTGTTTGCGACTTCTTCCTAGCCAAACCGATGTACGGCTGTCAAGAAATATCATATATTAGAGATAAATATTTTTTCCACTCTTTTGGTTTTTCCAGGAATTTCAAAGTTTTACGAAAATATATACGACTGGCCGGTAAAAAGTTAAGGACCGGTCTTCAACGAGGAACAAGATTACTCTGGCACTTAGAGTAACCCTAACAACACCGAAGTCTTAGTTGGGGGCAGGTGCCCGGCCTGATCCCCGGGCTGCTTAAATGATAGGAGCTCTTGGATATAACGTCTCCTACGAGTTCATATATGTCGTCTGCACGGCAGGTCTGCCATCTCCTCTCTAGCTCGCTCCGAAGCCTCTTTCCGGCACATTATATCCTCGTAAAAAGAGGTTACTGCTGATCAAGTACTATCACTTGTTGCACTTGCAGGTCCTAAGGGTGTCGGAACCAAGCAGTGTAAACTTCGAGCGTATGCTGGGCCGAGTCCTCGACAGCTCCACAATCATAACACATCGGCTCAGACTCACTAAGCGCCCTTTTATGCAGGTAGCTCCCGAAATAACCACGTTCCGTAAGCACATGAGTTAGGCGGAAGGTAAGAGGCTTACGCTTCCGCCGCATCCAGCGCTCCAGGACCGGGCGTAAGGCAGTGATAGTGCACATGGCGTACCTGTGCCCTGTCAGTTCTTCATCGCATCTTTGCATGGGAGCTTCTTGACCTCGTCAACGAACTCTCTGCACTTCATCCAGAACGAGGCACTCTCCAAGAATCCTTCTTCCAGTCAGAAACTGGTGTACTTCGGCAAGCACTTCAGCCACCAGTGCCCAAGGGGGTCGCCTGCAAGTGCGGTGGCCGCACACCATCCAACCGTGCGATACCCTCGTATCACCCTCACCACGATAACCCCTTGCGTTCTGCGCAGCTGGGCCTTATTACACACGCTGAGGGCGTCTACCCAAACAGGTACGCCGTAAGTCGCCATGGTCGTAAAGTCTCTTACAGGAATCGCTGGGACTTATATATTATAGATTAGGCAGAAGTCGGCCTAGTGAACCTGCTATCCTTACAATTCGTTCTGCCAGTTGACGATAATGTGGGGCAAAGGTCCAAATTCTGTCAAGTAAAAGCCTTAAGTACTTGGTTTGAGGGCTCATCTTTAGTATGGCTCCTCCCACTAGATGCACTCCCGGGGGTGTTCCCTTCTTTCCAGATCCACGGAATAGAACTGCTTCAGTTTTCTCCAACCTAACTCGTAACCCCAGCCTCTCTATGCGACTTATCACCAAGGTCGTAGTCGCTTCTGCCAGCCGTGCCGTCTCCTGAAAATTCTGGGACAAAACGAATGTGTCACCTCCATAGCAAATGACACGCGAACCAGAAGGGAAACAGCCACTTAAGATCCATTCGTATCCAAGGTCCCAGAGGTACGGTCCCAATACCGAGCCCTGTGGGACCCTGGAGCCGACATTTTTGCCTACAAGGGAACCAGAACGATCCTCATAGAGAACTCTCCGCTCCTGAAGGTAAGTCCTCAGTACTCGCTTTAGACATAAAGGAACCCTGAAATATTGCAAGGCCGACAAAATGGTACTGTGAGGAAGACTACTAAAAGCATTGGCGATATCCAAGGACACCGCCAACACTACCTTTTCCTCTAGTTCTGCGTCAGTAGTAATCGATCACAGTCTCCTGAGCGCGTCTACCGTCGACCGTTGGGCCCGATAGCCAAATTGTGCATCTGAAATCTTTTACCCTAGGTTTTCTTCCACGTGTCGATTTTGCCGCAGGGCCAGGATTTTCACCTGTGCCTTACAGGTTTTGTTGAATAATACGACTGGCCACACAGCGGATGCCATGTGTGGTGGCTGATTTCCCTTTGGCAGAAGGCTGAGTCTTCCTTCCTTCCAAGGCTTCGGGAATTTACCTTCCTGAAGACAACGATCAAAAATTTCCCTAAACCTGTCGCGAAGATACTCAATAGACAGAGCCAGAACCTTCCCATGTATTCTGTCGAGACCGGGTGCCCTCTTCTTACTTGTGACACATTAGAGTACGACTTTGATTTCACCGTTATTAATTCTTCAGCCATTTTGTAAAATATTCATGAAAAAATATCTAGTTTGAGTGATAACTGTCATGAATTCATTAATCAATATATTATATATTCACGCATTAAAAGAAAATCAAACATTTACATATTATTCCTACTATATACTACGCTATTGTTTGGTATGTGAGTAGCCGTCGGCCCATGGGGGGAAAGAGAGAGGGTAACGTATCAGCTTAGTAAGTATGTGGATGTTCATGGACGTCGGTAGTCGTGAAGAGGCTACGATTGCACGCTCCTCAGTCTATAAAAAAACTAGTAGCACCCCACGGGTTCACTTGCGTAACTCTAATGATATTTGTCATAGCGTGATAGCCTGTAGCATTTCTCGATAATTGGACTATTCGACGAAGAAGAAACTTTTTAATACGGGCAAGTAGTTCCTGTGATTAATGCGTTGAAACAAAAAAAAATTCAAATAAGCGAATCTCGACGGTGAAGATGTCACTTTACGGCGACATTGTGTGAGCGAGAGGTGTCTCCCCGGTCATGCCGGACAAATTCCGTTGCATAGGAGGACGCCGTGTCATGCGGTATGCATGGCAATACCTCCGCCTATGCAGCACGGCACTACCTCTTTCTCCGAGTATAACGTTGGTCACATTTTGTATGATGTAGTACCCACAAGACCGTGGAGGTACCTCTCACTCACATGATACCGCTATAAAGCGACAGATGTCACGTTTCGTGTGTCTTGTCACTTTTCGTTGGCCGGTTGGATGATAGGGGGGAAGAAAGAAGATCAGTTTGCATAACAATTATGTGGATGTCTATATGTCTATAGGCATCGCCAACTGAGTGGTTTCCACTTTATGTTAGAGATATATTACGCTGTTGTGCATTTCCTGGATTCCCGTATTTTTTGTGTTAATGAAAAATATATACATAAGTACCTAGTGCTCATTTTAATCTCATCTATAATTTTTTAATAATTTAATTTATTTTTTCTTTAAACCTGTTGTTTGGTTTTTAAACTGTAAACTTTGTTATTGTGATATTGTTGAAGTGTCCTACATTCGTTGTGTACAATAAAAGGTATTGCTTTATTGTGTCTTACAATGTGTAACAGTAGGTATATTAGGATGTGTATAACAGTCTAATAATATTTAGCTAAACAAAAATATGGTGCTAAATCCACTGCGAAACCCAGCCTGCTCCGGTGGCTGGAATTCGTCAAATTCGTCAAGCTTTGATGAATTTGAAAACAAAAATATAATCTATTCTATCCTATCATCATCATCATTCATCATTATCAGCCCTTATCGGGCACTGTTGGTAATAGGCCTCTTTCAAAGAACGCCAAGACGACCGATCTCCCGGTAGTCGCTTCCAGCCCGTCCTGGCTACTGCACGGAGATCGTCTTCCCACCTGGCGAACGGTCGACCAACACTTCCTTTTCCTATATGCGGCCTCCACTCCAGAACCTTACTTGCCCGTCTGCCATGTGTTCTTCTGAGTGTTTGACCAGCACATTGCCACTTCAGGGAGCTTACTCGTCGCGTGATATCAGATATTTTAGTTTCCTGCCTTATGACATCGTTACGAATTCTGTCGGACAGGGAAACACCCAGCATAGCACGTTTAATAGAACGTTGAACTACCGTAAACTTGTGGACCTATCCAAAATTGAGAGGCCATGTTTCGGCACCGAAGGTCATCACGGGGTGAACGCATTGATTGAAGACTTTCATCTTGAAGCTCAGTAGTATAGGCGGCGTGAGAATATGACGAAGCTTCCGGAATACTGCCCAAACCAATCGAATCCTTATATCGGCTTCCTTCTCGAAGTTATGTCTACCTAATTGCAATAGTTGCCCGAGGTAGACGTATTCGTCCAGGACTTCGAGAATAGCACCATTGACGTTGACCGGCCTGGGGAGAAAGTGTTCGTTGAACATGACCTTTGTCTTGTCTAAGTTCATCCTAAGGCCAATACGTCGGGGAAATTCATTTAGGCTGAGCAATATTTCCTGCAAGCTCTAGAATTAAACGACAGCACTAGAATTCTATACTATGGACTACGAAAAGTCCTTCCATTTTATTGGGACCTAGGCTCTACTCCAGCCACTTGTTGAAGTTGTTGATTATAAGGTACCTAAGACAAAATATCCTGTTTGGAAATGTAACTTCTATAAAAGTGGATTACTGAACCCAACTCATGGGTAGCCTTCGGGAAGTCGAGGTGGATCATGTGATCCACCACAGTCTCTCAACGTCAGTAGCGAGTATTCTAACAATGTGTGTACTTCATCACCGAGACTTGACCGCAAAACGAGGGCCTTTTAAAGAATTTATGGGTAGCTCAGCCTCTATTGGAATGAGATTTACTTGACATTTTTCTGTGAGGTGTGGTTTAAGGCTCAGACAAACAGAGGTATGAGGGTAACCAACACAACACAAAAAGCCTAGCTGCTTCCAGAAATAGGGTCGTTCTTCAATGCGGTGTGTCAAGGATTGGCCGGAAAACTTGAACATTGATAAAATGATAAATAATACTTATGATAGAACATTCCGGATATAGAATCTGTATTTCAATAAAAAAGTTGTAATAGAATTGATGATATGTGAATAGGACCCGTAATACTTGGAGGGGTCTTTTCCAATATATATCGTCCCACAGTACGACTGAAATGACTACAATAAAAGAGATGTACGGCGTATCTGCTATGAATGTGAAAGGAAAGGGATGATAGTGGACTTTTTTATTGCGGTATTTCTATGCGGGGGAGACATTATAATTATTTATAGAAACAAAAATAAGCAGCGTAGATATTGCATTGTGGTCTAATCGAGCTACGAAGTACGTCACACGCTTAAATACGTAAGACTAAGATTCGTTCTTCTTTTGATAATAACTAGGTTAAACAGCCATTAGCATCTACATAGCGGAAACAATGGACCGGCGTGACCAGGGAATCATCCTGGTCACTTAGCGTCTTATATATGAACATTTGCACGATTGCTTAATAATTTATAATTCGAATTTACGAGCAATTGGAGCATCTTGGTAACTATCAAAAGGTTTCGATTTCTCGTTTGCCTGTGTGTTGTTATTTACAGAAACTGCATCTTTGAACTTCCAAAAGACGTTGGAGACGGAGCTTAAAGCAACAGTTGACATTTTGCTTTTAAATAATATATATATTTGCTAGTAAATAGTAGGCAGACTCTAATTAACTGTAAAACTAAAACTAATTTGTTAGGCAGATTTTTCCAGACCACGTTATTAACTATAAGCGCTTTTCTTTTGTTCAAAATGAAAGAGGGTTAATCAAAATTATTTATGTCCTACACCGCATGTCGGGTAGTATTTACTTGATATTATATACTTTAATTTACACGATATATATATATATATATATATATATATATATACACAAATACGCACACATACATATACTTGTATATAAAATTATACTATTTAAAAATTCCTTATTGACTTAAGTAAATATTACCCGACATACGGTGTAGGATACAAATTATTTTGTTTCAGCCTCTTACACTTTGAACAAAAGAAAGCACTTCTAGTTAATTACGCGATCCGGAAAAATCTGCTTAAGAAATGAGTTTTAGTGTTACAATTAATTGGTCTGCCTCTCTGCTTGACGTGATGTAGAACTTTGTGTTCGTAGCAAAGTAGCAACTCGACAAACCAACATCGGATGTTGTTTGTCAAAATTAAATAATAAAGATTATTTTATTCTCCCCCTACTCGTAATATTTTGTCATCTCCCATAAATACACATGGAAAATAATCTATATTCACCTGCAAACGCTTCATCACACCCTATCATCACATCATCAAACCCTATGTTCAATTGTCATAATTTTTGTAATAAAATTTTAATGAGAATCACCGCACAACTCAACAAGCCTAATGACAAGATGTATCGTTTTGTAATACTTTTATTTTCGTTCTCATAATTTAAATGGATTATGTTAAAATGAAATTCATCGCTAATGTGAAACTAGCCTAATCGTAAACTTATAGTGTGAATATTATTACCTAAGGCCATTTCTTTAGATAATTCGGATACTTGTGAATTTATTCTTAAAGCGTAAAAAACGTGTAACGACTATGGAACAGAAAATTAAAAAGCGACAGCTATATTTTTATAAAGTCCGCTGATTGGCAGAATTACAATGCGTCCGACTTCCTGTGTTGCTAAGAAGTCCGGACAAATGGAATTAGAGACAAACAATTATTTATGTTTCCTAAGCGTTTTAATCATTCGCAATGCCAATAACACATTGAGCCACACAGTGTACAGGAAGAGTTCTCGTCACCGTCCACACGGCTATCTACCGGTGGTAAATCTCTATTTCAGACAGCACGTGGTATCTGTGATGAGTGACACCTAGACACCGAACTTCAACATGTCAAGCAAGTCCTGCGAGACAAGAAACTTCGAGTTCCCTATCTACATCACAGAGAGCGAGTGAAACCAGCCACCGGCGTCTACCTGCAGTACTACCATAAATAAGAGGGATCATTGAGAGAATTGGCTACATTCCAAGCGATACTTCAATAAAAACCTATTTTAAGACCACCAGGGAAATGCCACATCACCCTACAAGAAGCAGGACTATATAAACTTGATTGTGACTGTGGTCTCTCTTATATAGGAAAAACTAAAGGATCAATCAAAACTCGCGTCAAAGAACATAAGACTGACAAGAACAGCAGACATTAAACACCGTCGCGTTAAAAAATCTGCAGTCTGTGAACACACTGAGGTAGGCCCCTGTTGCTACATTAGATTTGATAAAGCAAAAATTCTCGCAAGAAAACACAGGCTCCGTCTTGGGATGACCCGTGAGGCTATTGAATAAAAAAACATCCAAATTTCAATAGAGAAGACGGCTACGTGCTTCCTTCGGCGTGGGACCCAGTTATAAACATAATCAAATAAAAATCTAAACGTAATACCTCACAGGATACATTAAGCGCTTTCTACGTTAATCGGAACAAATAATTAATTATATAAAATGTTCGGGTACATTTAATAATTTATGACATCAGGACACATGTCATCTCAATCCACCCGTGGTCATGGTGGCTACAATAAAATATCCTATTTACTACAAGAGATTATACAATGTGAATTGTAAGAGATTGTATATTTTAAGACAAAGTAAGTAAGACTAGGAAACAGAAAAATCCTCAAAACTAATTCCTTAAGGACATGGTAAACTTCTCCTAATTTAGTGTCATATTTTTAGAATATATGTGGCCATTTATTCCAAAAATAATGACATTAAATTCTCTCTCATATTTTATGCGTCTTAAGAGTAGCTGGGTGCCATTAGCGAGCAGGCAACGCTTCTACATATGGGGATGTTAATAAGCGTCGGTAGTTGAATGGCTAACACTGAAATTTGCACTTCTATGCTAAAGAGTTCAGTACTGTGCTGGGGCTAACATACACAGTTCTATTTCTTGACTTGTCATGCTTTATCCAGTAAAGTCATAGCAAAGCCTTAATTGTTGCAAAAAATCCACACACTTTATTCTACTTGGAACAACGGCCTCAGGTATCATTGCAATATGTCGCATTAGATGTGCGTTATCACAAATAGCGGGCTCCGCGCTATATGTGCTGTGGTAAATCCCTGACTCGCCTAAATTATGTCACTTTACCCCTGCTCTCCCGTACCAAACCGCCCTTTACCGCCAAAATAAATATCACTCCACTAATAATCGGTAATTTTATGATTTATGTTCAGTTTTAGAAAATACAGCTTGATCCAAACGCCATCCAATTTGGAGTCCCTAAGCAAATACATACATTTAGTAGTGTAGAATTTCCAAATGGAAAGAGAACGTGCATCTCTTGATAACTGGCCCCAACGTTTAAATTATAGACGTATAATATATTAGTCAGCACCCTAACGGACCCACTCCACCTCTACAGATGGGGTTGACCAGCACTACAGGACAACCCAACCTACTTTTGGAAAATGCAATGGGGTGAGGTTCCCATCCTCGCCCCTTGCCCCGTGCGCAACAGCGCCACCTGTTGCTCTTAAGTCTTCTATTCTTATAAGAGGAATACCGAGAGCGATTCCTCCTCCTGATCTCTATGCCCTCTCTTCTTATAAGAGGGGTGCAAAGATCCCCCTCGGTTCAATTGGCTTCGCCTGGGTTCATCCCAGGCTACTAAGCCCCACCGCCACGACAACGCTTGAACCATGGTGTGGTGACAGATACTACCTTCTCAATAGCATCTTACCTTTGGTTTTGTTCGTGAACAATTAGTAGTAGCAATAGTCCACGCCACTACAGCGTTGGATTCCAATTCTCGAATGTCAATATTAAAAAGAATTGATCAATCAACACTTCACTTAGGAAAGCGAAGTGTTGGTCGACCGTGCACCAGGTGTGAAGGCGGTGGAGGAGGGCGCGGGACACGGACTCTCGGAGTCACAGTTTGGGTTCCGAGCACACCGGTCGACGATTGATGCCCTCAAGCGCCTACGGGCGGTGACGGGTGAGGCGGAACACAAGGGGGAGGTGGTGGTCGCGGTGTCCCTGGACGTCGCGAACCCTTTCAACAGTCTATCGCACAGCGTGATACGGGAGGCTGTAGGATGCGTATCTCTCCGGTGGTAGTTTGGCCCTCGAGAACCGGTCGGGGTCCGTGGAGTGGCGGCTAGTCGACCCCGGCCTCCCACAGGGTTTCGTGCTTGAACCAATCCTGTGGGACGTCGAGTACGACTGCGTCCTGCGAGGCTGTCTCCTTCCCGGGATGGGTGTCATATGTCACGCCGATGACACCCTCGTCTATGCCCGGGGAAAGGACTACTAGGAGGCGCTATCTGCAGCGCCAGTAGGGCTCCTGTGTTCAGTGTCGGGCCGGGATGGGATCCCAATCCTCTACATCAAGACATGGCGTCGTGGTGACTGTCATAGCGTAGCCGGACAGTCGAGGACGTGAAGCCTGTCCTTTCAGCTGGAGGGTTCCTGTTGCCTGCAGATACGGGACCCTCAACTAATAGCGGCTGAAGGCTCCCGTAGGGGTTTAGTTAGAATTGCTCCCCAATTTTCTAGTCCAACATAGGTCAGGGGGTCTACCCGGGCTCCCAGGTATCATGCGTAAATGCCCCCTTCGCCACTAAAAAAAGAGGTTTTTGTTACCTTGTTTTTCGATCTCCGTGCAGTAGCTGGTCCGGGATGGATGCGAGTAGCAGGAGGTCGGTCGTCTTGGTCTATGTTCAGCATCAGACCGATAAGGGCTGATACTTATGATTATGACTATTAATCTGTATAGCAAATGTAAAATGATTTAGTAGTAGTATTTTTAAATATTTATATCCGTTATACAAACTGAGTAGTTCTTGCAGCGATTGACGCCAATACCTTTCACAGCTAAGGGTCCTCAGTGCGAACAGGTGGTAACCAGACTGTTTAACCAGGTCAGGTAGTTGTTTTATATCGCCGCCTATCTATTTATATATTGTAGACTTTCAAATATTGCTTTATTTGTGGAAGATGCACAAGCAATAGGGATTGTCCCTTTCGGGAATATTAAAATCCAAAAAACCAAACACAATCTTCTCAATCCGCATTGATCTAGCGGTAAGCGCTGGACTTCCACTCGGGTGGTGCAAACGAGAATTCAGAGCCTTTTTACGACTACCGACGACCATGAACATCCACATAATTACTATGCCGATGCGTTGGCCTCGTTGCCCTCCTATGCGAAAATATTAAAAAGCAGTTCCGGTAAACGTAGATCTGTAATAATTTGAATTTGTGGCCATGGTAACGTGTTTTTTAATGTTTCCGAGGCTGAAATTAAAATTTGTAATTTTTATATTTTTGTAATTCAATTTACTCCATATTTTACATAATATGGCAATATTTTGTAAAATATCGATGCTAAATCGTGAGGGACGGCTGAATATAAAACACTTTCGACATGTTATACACTTTTACAGGTTCCAATGTTACTAATCATAAATAAAATTTCTCCAACCGACGCAGGTAGAAACCACAGATGCTAAACGTTAATTAAAAGCCTACGTACTCACCACACTATACACCCTACAGATAATGTAGCTTGATATTAATGTGCGATCTGATTTGCGCGGGAAATTTATCACGTCAATGTGGCATTGTAAACATTACACGTTACAATGATAACAAATTAAATTTATAACAGAACATCGTCTATCGGGACAGCTAGTTGTCAATAATTTCTACACCTAAATATGGGTTTACTTTGATATTGTGTCGATTCTTTCTTACATTTTCGAAGTTTTCATAATCAACAAAACATTTTATAAAATATTATATAGCCTATGCACGTCGCTGATAATGTAGAATTCTAATGGTAAAATAATTTTCCAAGTTGGGTCAGTACTTGTTGAATACTGTTTAATGCAAACCAACAAAAAAACAATCAAATTTATCTCTTTGTTATACTACTACTATTAGTACTACTACTGTCTCACTTGGTAGTAATTTTCTTAAAGAAAAAGTACCTTCACGCCTGTTATCCCCGAAGATATATGTTGGCAGAGATGTGTACTTGTTTTGAATAACCATCCTGGATACCAAAGAGGCGCTCCGTTTCAAGTGTGATTTTGTACCATTTTCCTTCTTCTTTGTCGGTCCTTCAACGCTGAGGATCGTGATCGTATACTTCTTTCTACTGCATCTACCTAAGAGGATCCAGCTGATTTGTGAGCTTAAAGTAAACAATTATAATTTTTTTATTAGGTAATTTTACAATATAATTAATGTCAAAGATCATTACACTGGTAGTGTTGGTTATTTTGGAAATATTATATAAATCTTGCTAAGAAATTATGATGAATTCACGGAACAAAACTGTGCTGTAAAGTTTATTCACTTCACGACTGGTACAAGACCACACTATGCACTATAATTTTTACCGTCTCCTTTCAGCATATTTTTCTCTTTTATAATATCTTTTTAAATTACGGGAAATTTCTTGAAAGATATCACAGGCCTACTTTTATACTAGCATCACTCCGCAGTTTCAACCGCGTAACTCCGGTCCTATTAATCGTCATGGTATATATAATGAATTTCCTCGATAAATGGACTACTGTACGTAAAATATTTTTTCAATCCGGACCAGCAGCTCCTGAGGTAACAAACTCTTTGTAAAACCGTCTTCGTATTTTGTAAATCGCAGTATTTCATTACGCAATACCAAATTCAAAACAAGGGCCGTTTTGTTTTGTGGCATGCCAACGATTTGCCGGATTGTCATTGGGAAAGATTCTTCAATATGGCGGCTAATGTATAGCCTAACTGAATATGTTGATTTAGGCAGTGCTAGTGATCGATACAAGTGCGCCATTAAGTCAAGTGCTTTTGTGCAACTTTAAAAGAATGACCTCATTTATTTCTTCTGAGGAATGACTTAAGTTGAATTCGCTTTCGTTCGAATTTTGATTCGACGTCATTTTTGCTGTCATGTCAAGCAACGCTGCGAGCATTAAAATTGGGAACTAAACGCTGTCAAAGGGGCTGATAATGTTCTGTTTTAATTCAATAAGGCTAGCTTTGTTGAATAACGTATCACGCCGAATACATTCTGGAGGAATTTCAATCAGCCGTGCTCAGTCCAGCTTTCCAGTTTCGTCAAAAATCAAAAACAAGACAGACCTAGTCCTGAGAATGATTAGCCGACTTCGTCATATACTTCAATTTTAACATGAGTCTTATTTCGTATGAAATATGTTTTACTAAAAAGCGAGATTTTCACATTATTGTTAAAATATTATAACAATAATCTATGTCTCATAGTGGATTTCACCTGGCTCCTGATTATATATCATTACTAGTGACCACGCTAGTTTCGCCCGTGAATAACGAAGGCAAAGCTTATGACCATTTCATTCCTCGCAAAACATTTCTTTGATGAATCTATTTTTCAATTTTGTTACACGTCTTGTCGTTACGAGAAATAAGCGACGAGTTATTCCTAAATATTTTTCAACACAAATCATTTAACTACAAGTCAATACTCTCTTATAATTCAGCAACAAAAATAAAATAGGTCACGTAAACTTTGGATGCATGACATTTATTTTTCGGGATCAAGGTGTGAAAAAATATCTTTCATCAGTTTTGGAAACAATACATTAATTGTTATAAAAATATATTTCGGCTTAGAATCTATCGAGGTTTAACTATTGTCTATTAAGTTTAATTATTCATAACTATTAAATTTACCTACTTGCTACTAACTACTAGCTACAAACCAGCGATTGCTCTTGAAAGTAAAACAGATAGGTAGAAATTTTCATGGAAAATATTATTTTATTAAGACTATTAGTGCTTTAATAAAATAATATATTCATTTCTCAAATATTTAACACTTGAATAAATAAATAAATTTGAGTATCTTAATTTTAGATAGTGTAACTTATATATATATATATATATATATATATATATATATATACATATGATAAGCCAAAACCGGTAGTAAATGTAAAGTGAAAAAAAATATTAGTGGAAAAAGTTTATGTGCTTATTCAAGTGTTTACATGAATTTCCATTAAAAAAGTGATTATAAATTCAATCGACTACATCTCAAATATTTATTTTCGATAAGTATGTACTCTCTCACTTTGTTTTTTTATTGTTCCTATAAAAAGAAATCTTGTAGAGTAACGTTGATATTCTATCTGAGCCGAAGGATTTCCTCTGAGAGAGCTGTATTACAACGGACGTGACACTCTAATACCCCAAGAATTGGCCTTGGGAACAAGTCCAAAAAATGAAATTTTAATAACACTGTGATCTTAGCTCAAGTACCGTCCGCTCTGTCGGCTTCATTTGAACAAATATTTACAAGCGGTTTGCACGAGTAATAATATGAACAAATATAATAAGAGGTAGGTAGTACTACACGCGCCAGATGTACAATAATCAATTTCCATGCATTAATTTAACAAATCCCATAATTAAATTTAGTCCACTATAATTTAATTTCTTCAATTAAGGCCCCCTTCGTACGAGAGCTTTTAAAAAAACATATAATGGATGCCCATTCATGTCGTCGTATGAACAGATGCATGGGCACCAACATGTTCCATTACAACGTTTTTTTAAGAACGGGGCCAGACGATTGTATTGTCTGAAATGAATCAAACTATTTCCACTTCCCTACGTCTGAAGTAAGGCTATATATCTGTAATCAGCTTGAGGTCGGCTCTTTATATAATCCAATATAGTGAGTCACTTCCAACAGCTAACATACCAATTATATTTGAGATACGTTCATGTTGTCAATTTGTGGTTACATTCGATCATTAAATTTTTATTTTATATAATCTGCATAAAGCATTTGTATTTGCTGTTTCGGAGATATGGCTGCTTCCTAATTTCCAGTTTTGGATAAGGGGCTTTTCATGTCTCCGAGATGACAGAGCTGATGGTTATGCAGGTGTGGCTCTGATTATAAGATCAGGCCTTTATTTTTCCCGTTTGTCTCTTCCAGAAATCGCTTCTGGTATTAATGCTGTTGCTGCCTTAATTCAGGATGTCGCTGTACTCCTGTTATATATTCCTAATCCCTCTGTAGTCCGATCTACTAATTTACTTCCTTATTTTTTCTTCCCAATCTGGTAAGTTCCAATTCTAGGGGATTTTAACTGCCACCACCTCTTGTATACATTATGACTCCTTTGGTTATGATTTGGTGGATATTATTGACAGGCTAAAT
>JAFELO010001501.1:0-33625 GCA_017140195.1 Eumaeus atala
GACATTGTGCCCTCCACTCTGAATCTGAACCGCCTGTTCTCTAGGTAGCTGATTTTTAACTTTTTTAATGTATTATATTTATAATTCAATTTATGACAGAACAACGTCTATCGGGACAGCTCGTATGTTATATGCAGCTACAGTCTCTCTTTCTCTTATCCCTAAACAAATATATTTAAGAGGCAGAAATGTTAACCAAAACACTGATCACCCACAGTAAAATCACACGCGTATCCGTTGCGTAAATGTCACATTGTGTGTTATACGCAAGTCCATATCCGAGTCCCCAAGTGGCTTGTCTTACGTGATTTCCGTCCTAATACAGCTATCTCATTAATCGGTGATGTATGTGATATACATCAGCGATTATTGTGATAGCTGTATCATATTTGTAATACATACGTATTACAAATATAATACGTATTTTTTACGTTATATTAAGTTGCGTCACTTTTTTAAATCTTGAATCGTATTAGGCGTCAGTGAAAAAGTTAGGTTAGGTTAGGTTAGGTATTTTTTACGTTATATTAAGTTGCGTCACTTTTTTAAATCTCGAATCGTATTAGGCGTCAGTGAAAAAGTTAGGCGTTAAGCAGGGTAAAAAAGTGTGTATTTGTTGATGTCTTAAGTTTACGCGAATGTTACTCATACAATAAAACTACCTTTACGGATTTTATCGCGGTTTATTGAACAATTTAACTAGCCCGACGCTTCAGAAGCTTTATATAAACCGCGATAGAAGATCCGTAGAAGTATTTTTATTGTAAAGAATGTATTTGCGTCAGCAAACATGGTACATTATATATACTGCCGCTTGTGCTACGTATAGCAATTTAGAGTAGTTAAAGCAGCAGCATATAAAGATAACATGACTCGCTAATTAGCAAAACACAATATTATTTGCTCTATTAAACGTTTGTTTGCAAGAGTTTTGTATATCTTTGACATGGAAATAGGTAAATTATATTATTAAAAGCTATTCTTATATACTTTTATCAGATTTGGAATTGCTACTTCATCATCTGTATATGTAACCTAAAATGCCTTTTAGTGTTGTAGATGACTTAATACCAGCTTATAGGACTGCCCATGGCCGCCCACGCAATAATGTGCAGTAAGTGATACTTCCTACCGAGCGTTCAATCAGAATTCATGGTGCAATGTTCGTGTTACTGTAGCCAGACGCTTGAAACTAATGGAAGCATGACATTGTAGCACGGAGCGTACGTGGGACGTCTTCATTTGTCCGTATCACAGCCGGATTTCAGGTAGTACACATACTGTTACTTTAAGGACCACTTTATTTATATGAGGTACGTTACATTGATATCTAATTTAAAGACACACTAATAATGCTGCTACGACTGTTACTACGAAACTATGCTGATATTATTCTGATTTGACCATAAACATTTTTAATATATGGTATCTTATATGATATTTGGTGACGAGGCGGTTCATTGTTGTAAAAATAAAGTAATCTTAAAACAGGTGGTTTTTATTTTTTATTTCATTCGTCATTATGGAAGTGTGTTTGTTAGCGTACTAATATAAGTACATATGTAAATGGTACGTGCTAATATACATAGTAATACATTAGTAACTCCGCTTGTAAATTCGTCATAACTGGCGCGGGGGTTATTTTTCGTTGAATGTTCCACATACCAGGCATCTGCTACTCGAATCTAAGCTAATCCGTCAGTTAATGTCGTCACCTGATATTATTGAAAGTTATATACGTGGCCATCATGGCATTATGTTGATCTCACGATTTGCTAAAACATAAATACACACTTTTGTTCGATTGTATTTAATGCATAAAATATTCAATATGGCAGAACATTTCTTAATCTACAAGAATAGATTACAATTTTTTTAATTACATTAACATGTAATAAACCGTAAGAGTTTATTTGTTGGTTTTCTTAAAACCGCTAATCTCTGGAACTACGCATCTGATTGGAAATATTATTTTTCTGTATTGCGAACAACATTCAGATGGCTACATATATTATGACGCTACCAAAAAGACTAGAGTAACGCGGGTAAAACTCCGTAGCGCTGCTAGTTTATTTTAAAACCACGATAGGTTTATCCACTATTGTGCAAAGAACTATAAAGTGAGTCGTTATTTGATACGCGATCTAGCGAAGTGTGTTATTTGAATACCTAATGAGAGAGTTGTTAATTTTAACCCGAGGCTTGTTCTAATTACAAAGTCGCTGTTCAAGATTGTTTCAAGGTTTTCACTTAACTACCACAATAAATTACTTAATTATTTTTTAATTAATTATTTTTTATTGTTTATATAACATAATATATTTTTATTATCATCATAAGAGAAGAGGCATATCAGCCAAATTGGCTTATTTTTTACGAACGAATAGTAATGAAAATCAATTTTGCATGTCTATAGAATATGTTACAGTCAAATTAGTATGTTTTTCTAGTAAAGTTTCCTATCATAACTAGACTATTAACTGTAATTTGCGTTAATGGGTGCTCAGATGCGTTGCTCTCCTTGGGGCATATAACTCATGGGGAGCCGAAGAGGGGATTCGTGTAGTTAATCGAGCGCGTCAGAGAACCTTACGTTGGGTTACCTCGCATCCTGATCACGTCTTCCACCAAATATGGGCTTTTTATGTAGGGGGGCTTTAGCAGGGTAGTCCCTCAAAATTTACATTTACCTATTATATTCGTTCGAATTTGACAGAATTTGAAATTAAAAACAAAAACTATACTTACTTGTTGCATAATTCCTATAATTACTACTCAAGTAAATCAATAGTGAGGAGGGACATCGCCAAATAACACTAATGTTACTTTGTCTATCATCATGTACCACAAAAAATAGTATAGACGCAATAATGCCACAGCATAAATCTTAATTTAAATAAAATATCTTCATTTTCCCAGCAAAAGAATGCAATGGTAAAAACATATTCATGGCATAGAAGATCACTTTTTTGTAATCAGAGCAGAAGCTAAATATAACAAAGCACTTCTGGAATCGCAAAAACTTGAAAAGAAGCATTATGAAAATAGCAAAACATTTATTTTATTTTATCGCTGCGAGGTAGACGTGCCTCAAGCGCTTTTAAAAATAACAAACGTTTCCATGCAACCGTGTCAGCATAGGCTGGCGCTTACCATTAATCGTCCAATGTCGTTGTTTGTGTACAATCAAAAAGCACTAACAATAACAAATTCTCAATATAATATTTCCACTTTGGCAATCTCGTGTGGCGAATGGACATATGATAATACTGAAATATTTTATAGTTGTGGTTTATTTTTAGTCACTATATATACAATTTCAGAGCTCTTTGTCTGAGTCGATTGTAGGTATAAGTGATGACAGGAACGCAGGCATTGTACTCAGCTTATGGCGGCAACTTCATGCCCATTCCGATTGAGAGACGTCTCGTCACGTAGCCGACTAAAACGTGCGACGCCTGCTAATCTCCGGCTAAACTTATTCCGGAGCCTCGCAAACTTTTGTCTGAATTTAATTTACAAAATATTTTCACTGACATACTTTAATATATTTTTTGGTGTTTCATCGATAACATTGGTTCTTTTATTGTTTACCCGTTCATAACATACGTATATAAGTGGGAGTACAAATATTATATGAACGTCAGAGCCGATTCAACGCTACTTGCATCGCTTATACTTACTGAATGCCGACATATCATCTCGTCGGATAACAAACAACTACCTTTTACCTATCGATATTTTAAATATTTGTCTGTTTTCTTTAACTAATTGCCAGCTTTTTTTTTACCTTTCTAATGCGCGTATAGTTCGCGTCTTTTAATCTTTATTTTTAATTTGCATTTTAAATGTAGTAGGCGTATGAGTACTAAGGCCGGTCTCATATAGTCGGAATATCGTTTTTGATTGATCGAAAGTCGAAATTTCAAGCGTGAGAAATCCATATGAAACTGTGGACTAATCCCATACTACTGTGGCTTTCCGTAGAAATGTATCAAATTCTAAATTCTACTTCTTAACCTGAGCACTCGGATTGTTTTAAAAAGAAATAAATTATTTTAGGATCGGAATTAGAAACGAACTTCAGAAAATGCAAATGAAACTTTTAAATACCGATTTCAACCCAGAGTTGAGACAAATGTATAGTATGAAGCAATATCCTTAGGTTCACAACGTTGATAGAGCCTTATAATAATACTTCAATTACAAGGTGTGGTATTTTCATAAACTAGATCTACTATTTCGTAACTACAAAACTTTCAAGTCAACAAGTTTAAAAGTTATTAAAGAGTTAATAACTTTTAAACTTGTTGACTTTAAAGCTTGTATACATGTACATGTTCTGGAATGTTATTCTATTACACTCGTGTGTAAAACCCGTAGCACAATTTCTCACTTTTAGATATTAGATATCTACTGTTTTATACTGGATGGATTACTTGTATATATTTATATTTCTCTCTTCTGCCTTCTCTTTTATTTTATTATACATCCGGGCAAATATAAGAAGTTCTATTTCCATTTAAAATAGTGGGAGTAATAATCATTTTTGAGGTTCTAATCTCCCTACAGCCCATAAACCCCTTAGACGCATTTAAAAAAAAATAGTTGCGATCCCACATGGGTGGGTTCGGCTGTAATTGAAAGATTTTCTAATAGTCTTTTGTCGAAATTTGAAATCGAAATCAAACCCGGAAAACAGGATTTTCAATTTGAAAAATTGAATATCCACCGTCACTACTTTCAGTATTTTATTAACGAAATAAAATCTAGATTCGAACCTAAATAAATTAACTATAATAAACAAGTTAAATGTCAAAGGAAGCAAGTCTTAATCAAGACCTGAATAGGTCACGATGTTGACATTAGCACTTCCTATCTATTTATAACCTTAAGGACATTCAAATTATAAAACAATGTAATGTCTCATCAAGTGTCTCGTCCACCAGATACCCAGATGACAGACAAATTTAGCCTTTGTTACTCTGAAATAAGAAAACATGATAGCGATTTCTTTAAATTGGTGCAGTAAATAGTTTTTAGAATTTATTCGCTGTATACTTATGATAATACATATCTTAACTCTTTCTAATTTTGGTATGGGTGCTATACCAAGACGATTGTCTGTACTGAAGATGATATGCATTCTTGATGATCAGTCTCCACTACGTTTAGACTACAGATGGACGTGATTTGCCAGTGAGGTCACAGCGCACATTGCAAGCTTTTTTTTTTAAGATAACACCAGCAGTGAAACTATTCCCTTATATCCTTCGGGATTCGAAACCTCTTCGCAACCTCTAGTGTGACGCGTACAGCTTACCGTCAAGATGATTAATTTATTGCATTCGAAACATTTGAGCAATTAAAAGTTTTATTTCAATGCCCTCATGTCACGGCTTACATTAACATTATACTAAATATCTGCCCACTGATCTCGAAAAAACTTGCTTCGGTTTCAAAGTTTATTCCCTCGACCCAGGGACTACTCAGTACAATGTTCACTATTTTCGGGAAAATGTCACTGTCAATTTTCTTGAAAAGATATTCGACTTTTCGTTTAAGGCTATCACCATTGTAGTAAATTCTCTCACCTGCGCCATAATATCAATATATTTCTTAATCCACTCACGTAGAAACATTATATTTCTCAATAGCAATATCATTTGTACACGTTATGGGAAAAAAATGTTTTCTTTTTGTTACAAATTTAAAGAAAAGTTTTTTAATTACTTTATAATTAACATTAATAATACTATTAAAATAGTTTAACAATTAACAATGATAACACTTGTTTTGATTACAGCTTTTATTACTCAATAATAAAATACAACATGGTAGGAGGAGATAGTAGCAGGAGATCGGTCGTCAAGGCGTTCATTGAAAGAGGCCTGTGTCCAGCAGTGGACCCACAAGGGCTGATAATGATGATGATCTTGATTTGTCCTCAATTTCTTGTACATGTGGTGATATAAAGTCTATGTGCACCAGTGGACTAACGTCGGCTGGAGAGAAAGAGAGAGAAATATATAAAGAACCACTTGTCAAAAAGGGGAGATAGATGTAAAAGTATATTTCATAGGTAAATTATATAATTACCTAAAACGAAATTAACAGTACTATAGCAATTATTTGTAAATCAATATCGTTCTGTTCATTCATTCGTTTGTCAGCGCCTATAAAATATACCGGCTTTGTACGAGCCGTGCTTGATCTGTTGTGGTTTACCGTCCAATCACAGTAATTACCTATTTCCCATGTACCACGGGTGCCGTAGGGAGATAATGACGCCTACATTTCTACATTAATTGAGTGACGTTGTTAATTAGGCTTCTCTCAATTTGGCAAAATTGGACGACATAGATTTTTAGTAAAAGGGTACATCACGCTCCCATTACTCACAGTGGTGCGCAGTGTTGAATGTATATAGACTATGATGTCGTGTTTTTTTTCGTCGGTATGACTACTGATTCATTCGTCTGTATGTCTACTGATTTGTTCGTCTGTATGTCTACTGATTTGTTCGTCTGTATGTCTACTGATTTGTTCGTCTGTAGGTCTACTGATTTGTTCGTCTGTCTGTATGTCTACTGATTTGTTCGTCTGTATGTCTACTGATTTGTTCGTCTGTAGGTCTACTGATTTGTTCGTCTGTATGTCTACTGCTACTATACGAGTCCGATCGAACTAGTTATGGTAATTTTAATGTAATTTTATTTTTTTATCTAAATTATCGTAAACCGAATTCGCCAAATTTTAACCCAATCCGTTAAGTTGTTTTAACGTGAAGGAACATGCAAATTTTTTGGTATTAAAGTAGGATACTATTCACGTGGAAAAAAAATAGTAGTTCCAAAAGAGCATTTAGAATTGTGGAAGAGAATTTCGTAGTTAAAATTGACACAACTATTCGACAATAGTAGACGAAAAAAAATACTTCGGAAAAACCTATTTGTTAAAACCCTTTCACACAATCAAATATTTGTTAATTTGATAACATTACAAAGGTGGATAATTTACTTAACTAAAATAAATACAACCTCTTTTAATCTACTTAAGTGGTCAATTTGTTCCAAAATATTTATGAGGAAAATAGCTGGTGGAATCAAACGAGGAAATCCCGACGGGAATTAATCTTGTATGAGAAGGGTCTCGGGGAAAAATTCTATAAATATTGCTGGAACATATGCCCTTGAGGACCCGAGGTGTATCATGTGTCCTCTAGTTCATTTTAATATTATAAGCCCCTATGTCCCTGGCGGTAGAACCCTGAAACTAAATCTATTGTAAACATAACAGAGTAAAAGTAAGCGTGGGCTCGAAACATTCGAAATCCAAAAAAACGTTTCCACGTGTACCTCACGAGAGCTTGTGGAGATTTTTCGGGTTCATAAAAGGTCGTGGCGATTATGGAGGATAATGATTAAACAATCCATAATGTAAAAAAGTGTCCATAATAAGTAAATAAATTACCCCTGATTGTAGAACATCTACGGCGTTTAAATATGTTTTTACACAAAATTACTTCATTGAATTTAATGCCAATTTAAATAACAAATGTGATGAATATCACTAAAGTGTGAAGTAAAATTAAAGCCAAATAGAAATAAATGAAATGCAGAAATTTGTGAATTTTCCTCGCGATAAAATTATAACATTTTAAAGGTATCCTACGAGAGAATGAAATAAATTGTATTAGTTACAAATCATACCGTAAGAAATGCTATTTCAAAATCAAACTTTAAAATATTATCGTTTTAGAACTTCGCATGTGCTATCACTAATAACCATGTTACAAATATAGTATAAATACGATATTTTTAATCTAGTATCGCTACGACGCGACGGCTCCGAACAGGCTACGTTGGCTAAAAAGAATTCTACTCCTGCTACGATTGATGGTACTATTTGCACCTTTGGGACCCTGGCATTGCTGGTGAAGGAGGGCAACACATTGGCACAGTAATTATGTAGATGTTCATGGGCGTCGGTAAACGTAAAAAGTCTCCGATTACTCGTTTGCCCCCTATTCTATTAAGATTAAAGTAAAAAGGTCTGCTGAAGGTTTAAGCTACAATAACGTAGAGTGTAGGCGACGCGTTACGTAGGATGAACAAGAAACACAGAAGAAAGACAATTACTGAATTTTCTTTTATGGATTGTTTTATTCGTTTTTATAAGTAATATAACCACCGATCGCATCTCGCAACAAAAGATTGTTTCATATTAGATAATCCGACGATCTATCCTTTTGTATTGAGCTCAAACTAGAATTTTACGGATTATTAGCTTACTCCTCTTAAGGTCGATAAACGCTTCGTCTATAATGCGAACTTTATTAAACTAATGACCATAGTATGACCAACTACGTAGTCAGTTCTCTTTTACAATCTTATTGTTTTATAACACTTTAGTTCTTTACCGGATATGTAAGCAATCATTAGAGCGAATAAAGTAAAAGAGTTATATTTTTATTTAATGCAGAACTTAAAGATTGTGTATATTAGAAATAAAAAGCCAGCCCACGTGCGCTTGGGTGTCATAAGTCGAGCGTCAATTTTACGGCGTCGAGGTAACATTGTTCAGTGGTCATTGAGTCGTAAAGATGAGGTAATACTCACTTTTCTCGGTTTTCATAAATTCATTCGATAAAAAATAAAAGAATATTAATTTACTTGCTTGAACTTAATAAATTCAATTTACTTCTCTGAATTTGTAAGTTAGCCATTACAATAAAACTACTTTTACGTTCAAAAGAAGTTAATGGAAACAACTAAATAATTATAATTCTTCGAGTAGTTATAATAACTTGTGTCATCAGGATTTCTGTCATCTTAGTCCATCCGTGACCATCGTTGTAGTAAACCTTCTGAAACGTCGGGCTAGTTCAATAATTAAATTAACTACGATGAAATCCGTGAAAGTATCTTTATTGTAATGAGTAACTTTCGCGTAAATTTAAGACGACATTTATAAGTTAGCCATACAATTATAACTTACCAGATTTCTAAAACTGATCCCGGCTTTGAAGGATAAAAATATGGTCCAATCAGTACCCAGCTTTACTGGACAACAAGCCGGGCTAATATGAAAAATAAAACACTGCAGACAGTTTAAAGCCAACAGGGAGGGGTACGTACATGTAAATTTTTGTAAATAAAGATTTATAAATATACTTAATTTATCCGTTTTCCTTATTGGCTATATATTTTTATTTCTAACGAAAGTTTCGGTTTAGAAAGAAAGAATTTATTTAAAGAAATAACAAGAAAATGTCATAATTCAATTTAATGATGGAATTAATAAGAGCAAAGGCGGAGGTAAACGGATTGATTAACGGATACAAATCGCGGACATTAGCCGCCGTGGTGAATTGCAATAAACATCATAATGTGCCTTTTTTGTATTCATTTTTCTTTATTAAGCACCTCCGGATTCGCCCATGCATTCCAATGGTTTTTTTTTTTCTCCATTGTTTCTTTATTCGTATTTTTGAGATGGGTTTATTTTGCAATTCTTTCTCAAAATGAGGCTGGTGGTGGAATAAACAATTGAAGTTGAAGGCGAGTGTTTTATTTCCCCGCGGTTGTACCCGCGTAACTTCAGTCCTGTTAGTCGTAGCATCTTCGCGATTAATGGACTATTAAACACAAAAATATTTATTAATTTGGGCTAGCATTTCCTGAGGTTAGCGCTTTTAAAAAACTCTTCAGGTCTATATACTTAGTATAGATAGACATTTCATGTAAAAGTAATTTTATTGTGGTATCATTTAGCAGCTTCTGCATAATCATTAAATCGCGTCGTTGGTTTTGGTGGATGGTGTACACCAAAACTTGGTAAGATTTACAGTCATTGATTGCACCGGTTCAAACTTAAAAAGATTTCGGGCATTATTATTTGCCATAAAATTTATGGAAAAAAAATATAAAAATGCATATAAAAAAAGTTTTCAAATTCTTTTAAGATTAATATTTATTTTCAAATTCTTTTAAGATTAATATTCTTTTAAGATTAATATATAGAATCTAGTGGAATAATAGAAAACATATGTAAAATTACAATACTTAAAGGTTACAAAATATGTCACACTAAAACGAAAGCTCCTAAGTTTTCAAAAAGATGCTTTATTTGCAAATACTTGTAGAGCGTTATTTGCAAAGTACTTTTATTTACATTACAATGATACCAAGTGTATCGTTGCGGTTCGGCGTCGTGTTAAAACGTTTATTTAGTTAGAGTGGTCAACCGCCGAGCGTCCGGAATCAGTTACATGCAACAAGTTCATTAGCTGCTTCCGACAACCAGCTAGCTCTACAACACATATTCATGACGTCAGTTTTGTTACAGCAATACAGAGACATGTCTAGTTTAATTATGTACCCATGCTGTTGATGACTATCCGTTAGGGCTTTATTACAATCCGTCATAGATCTTTCTCTGTTGATGTGAATAACACCAGCGTAACAGTAGGCAAGCAAGTTCTTATTAAGATCATATGTCATTGGATATGAAGAGGAAACAAGGCGACGAATTGGCATAGTAATTATGCGGATATTCGTAAGTGGCTCCGATTCCTGGCTTTCGTCCCGCCCCCATATAATAAACATAAAAAATAAAATACAATTTGTTTTGATTAATTTACCTCGACCAGGAAATTCTTATTATTATAATTAAACTTCAATGTTATATTATTGGAGTTTAATAACGATATCTAACATTAGCAGGTTTTTATTACATTAATAAAATTACGAATGTTTAGAACGTATAATAATCCCTCAACAATCTCCAACGAAAAAACATGTCCAAAAATAGGTCTATAATTTGGCATTTCATAGCCCCAATTTGACTAAAGCTTAACGTTATATTAATAGAAATGAAGATTGAATTTGAAGAAATATTTAATGCTTTGCGGTAACCTTCTCGGATGGTTAGGTTGGGATAGCTATGATCAAAGTATTTAATTAGTGCTCACTAATCAAAGAGACCAATGTTGTATTACATATGGTGTATTAAAACAAATTACGGTCTTGGTCGGTTTTACTTTCACGCTTCCGCTCCCCTGCCTCCAGGATCTACAGGAGCCACCATCGTTCGTGAATATTGGGACCCACATGCAGTTTGATTTAAAAAAATGGAAGAGTATATAATGATTCCAGCTTGCTTCTAGACCAATTGATTTGTTAAACCTCAGATTGCAATGACTTATATAGTAAAGCCATTACTATTATTTAACGAGCAAGGAAGATGAAATCTAATGGATACTGTCTGACTGTAGAAAAAGCCAGTACAGACTACACCATAAATAACAATAACTATTCTATTCACTTTTTATACTATATGATAAACAAGGACACGGAGCCTTTTGATGACTACTGATGCCCATGGACATCCACACTATTGTCATGCAGATGCGTTGCTCTCATTTTCTCCTTCCTTCCTGGCGGCCACCGGCCACAAATCGCAAGAAAAGCACAGGCATGACTGACACTTTACAACGGCATCAGCTTTACTATTTATTATTTCCAAATTTATTCAATGTAAAATATTTTTTACATGGCTATTTTTTACATGGCTTCACCTTAACGAAGGTGAAACTCGTTTAATTTATTTTACGTGACGTTTCGATGCCATTAAAAGTTTCACTCGTGTCGTAAATGCAAGTTATTATATTTGTAATGTGTATATTATGTTCAGTGAAAAGGTGAAACATAATTAACCTTTTCCTAGAACGTTATAGTTAGTGTAATACGTCCTGTGATTCAAAGAAGCTGTAAACGCCCACGATGGGGTGGGGGTCGGGGGGGGGGTCTACAGGGGCTTAACATGCTAAATTACATACACCTTGTACATGTGCAATATACGCTTATAACTTCACTCGTAAACGTGTTTATCTTTCCTTCTTGGAAACGTGGTTACTTTGTGTTGTCAACTTATATATTTTTCCTCGACCTATCCCTATCCCATTACTATGTCAAATATCGAGGACGGCTACCCAATCTAAGGGATTTGACGAGGGCGCAAGTTTTTACTCAGAGCAACTGCTATCTCGACTGTGACCCCAACCCAGCATGGAAATTAAGCCCAATCCTAGATTAGGTGGAATTCGAATACACGAATCCGGGTTTCCTAACGACTCACTCAGAAGGTGTATCTATGTTAGAAAAACACATTATTACATAGCTGCGATCTAACCTGGAACATTAACGTAACGCGAATGTCTATGGGCTTCAGCAATATTCATGAGGCACACGAGACCTTAATATTAAAAAATATATAAGAATCAACTCCGGCTTCATTTTGATAGAAAGTCCACCATAGACAAACGGTAGCTGTAAAGTTTAAATTGTATAAAACCTAAATAAACCGGCACAAAAAGGTAACCGTAGGTCAGCTAAGATGTGAAATATTCGCGTAAACTTAAGAAATAAATGTCTTTTACAAGTAATAACGGATTAAAAAATTGTAGGTCATATACAAATCGCAGTTTAGTCACATGATAATAGACCCCGAATTTACTTGACGTCGCGAGCACAAAAAGACCATAATATTTAGTAATTTAAAATTGTGGTCGTTGTTTTATATAATCACAGTTTCCACTTGTACAATAAGCTATCAAGCTTATGTACTATATTTATAATTTCACTGTCTCTTTGTTAGTCCTTCAATGCTGACGACCGTGACCACACGCAGTTATTCCACGCTGACCCCTCAGCGTAATTTTTTTTTTCTAAGCTGTGGGGTTTGCGCGGTGTAGAGGCCCCATAAAGCGTCTCTAATCTGATCATATCAGTCTCAATCATATATATCTCACATCATATATATCTCACATCATATATATCTCACATCATATATATCTCACATCATAATCATATATATGATGTAATCATAAATAATTTACCATCACCGTATGATCACTATATAATGATATTCTCCAGCCGACAACTAAGTTGTTTTCATTCCGGTCCACGTAACCTAGAGGAGTTTCCTCCATATGCGACTGATTATGTTAGTTCTGTTACAGAAGTGATATTAAGTTTTGGAAATAAACTACAAATGGCAACAAGAACTTTGTGTGAATGTTATATAGTAAAAACAAAAGGAAATAACAAGCAAATTCAACAGCAGCCGTTGATTGACATTTCCCAGTATATCGCCATTGCTATCTAGGAAGTAGATATTGCAATGAGATATTGAATTATCATTCTTCGAGGACAAAATTCTCTTATGACTTTGTTAATGTTAGTGAAATCCAGGGTATTCTTTTTAACTTGTTTTGTCATGTCATTGAACTTTCCACTCAACAAGCGCAACATTCATTACTTTGCGCATGTCTATACACATAATGTTATAAAAAAGTATTTCGGCTTTCATTCAGAAAATTATATTTTTAAAACTTAAAAATGTTTGTTGCAATTCAAATAGGATATTTAAGATAGTGTATGTACGTAACAACGAAATAATCGAATATATCGAATAATCAAAACTTTTTTGTTTTGTTTGATCCTGGTCTAGTGGTAATCATGTTCAAGCACAGTTGTGACGTCCTGGGCTCGAGACCCTGGTAGGACCAAAGTGTTATTGTGATTTATGAATTTCTAATAACAGCCAGAAGTCAGGATCACTCAGACATCACTCAGATGCCCCGCAGAGCACGTTGAGCCGTCGGTTCTGTACCTGATTTCTCTCCGTGACGGTTTACCGTCCCATCGAAATAGGAAAGTGAGGGAACAGGGAGTTCACTTGTGAGTTCACTATAATAGGACTTGTACAGTTCGCTAATCTCTATAAAGATTTAAATTACTATTATTATACTTTTTTGTGAGTGGAGATGCCTAGAGCAAATTATACCGGAACGCAGCAGCGAATAGTATCAGTAGAACGTCCGATATTTGGGGGGAGACCATATGATTTAGCAACGTTAAAAATATTAATCGCTGTGTTACGGTCATCATGATAGCACTGATGATATGAAAATCACACCTTAACTATAGGAGATCAAATATAGATCTGCAGCGCATCTATATTCTTAGGTGTAATGCACGCGCCTTGCTCGTTTTTACTTTCGGTGCGGCTTACCGCTAGCAGCGCTGTGGATTCTTGAATTAGCGCCTCCGTACCTATAAGAACAACATCATTGTACACACCTACATACTTATGGTGAGCAAGCAACAGATTTTCATGACCAAGTGCCTCCCAATCGTTAGTAGAATTTTTCCGAGCGACGTATCATTAATAGTTACCATCATCAACTCCCACTTAAGTGCAGTGTTCAGCGTTTTCAAGATAATGGATGGATATAATCTGTACAAATTTTCATTATATTTCTTGGAATGTATTGTCACTTCTTCAGAGAAATTCATATTATAAATTCAAAAAATTTCCACTTTATATTTAATTAAATTTTCTCTCAATTCACATACAAACAATATACGACTGGTCGGGATTATTCATCATTAAACATATACATATAAAAGTATATTATTTATTAAAAATAAAATTTTCATTTGGCAAGAAGGGATAAAAAAACATTTGACTACACCATTACAGCGGTAGCTGTCGACAACACCTCATAATACATATCGCTGAAGCATTGTACGTGGGATCCACTGTGTGTGTTTCTATGCTAAAAATCTAAAATAAATAAAATTTCTATAGTAACTGTAACAGTAATAATCACTTCCACTCTGCACACCGAGCTGACGTGCTGTGATAATTCCACACATATTATTAAAATATTATTATTAAAATTCCACACATATTATTAAAATATTATTATTAAAATTCCACACATATTATTAAAATATTATTATTAAAATATTTAAAAAAGCCACAAGATCCTGAGACGATACTGCTGATGTTTACTTGTCTTAGTTTAAGTATAACAAGTTCTATTGTTTTGATGTATATTCACCGCCAGCCATTGCTGCACAGATACCACAAATATGAACACTGGACAAAGACTAGAAATCATCACCATTGCTCATGTCCTATAGACGTGACAGTGATATCGCGTGATGAAATGTATTATTTAGTAGTAAGAGGTAGTGCCATGCAGCATTGCAGCGAAATTGGTCCGGCACGACCGGGGAGGTATCTCTCGTTCATATGGTAAAGGGTAAAGTGACATCTCCGGTGTCACGTTCCGTGCGGTTTGTGAGTAGCCGGAGGTCCATCGGGAGAACGAGAAAAAGAGGTCCACGCATAGAGTCGTAAACATTCGTTTACTCGTCGGTGTTGGTCCCCCTTACTTATACTATAAAATAAAAAAAATAAAAATATTTTTCTTTTCACTACTTAATGCTCGTATCCCACGAAATAACGGAGAGTGGATATGAGTTAAGAGAAAAGTTTAAGGAAAAAATAATTCCCTACCATCTATTGAACCTGTATAATATATCTATCATAAAAATAATTTCGATGATGTTCTCAGGATACTGCGTGTGATCCATTGGCAATAGTTCTAATATAAACGTTACATGTATATAGTTTTTTTAGTATTAGTATTTATTATCATCTCGTTATTGATTGAATACTTTATTGCGGTATCAATAAATGCAATGCTTCACATACATACCAACAGACAATTCAATAAAAGTAGAGAGTAGAGAAAAAAATTGTCTGTATGTAAGACAATTTTTTCTCTACCAGTGTCTTAACCCTATTATTTTTTTTTTTTTTTTGAAAAATATTTACGGAATAGACACAATATTTTTACTATTCTATTGTATCTATATAGAGACGGAAGAAAATTTGCAACAAAAAGGAAAAAAAAAAATTACTTTTTGCACTTATTCATATTAACACAGAGTTTAACTGTCCCAACTCATGCACTGCTAAACGCGAGTTCACGTATGAACACGCTCGAAAGGAACATAAACTTTCACCTAATTTATGAACTACTTTAATTACATTTCTTGCATTTGAATGAGGCACACATAATGTGTTATATTAGTAATGTCTCTGGTTAATTGTTCATTTGATATTTTTATTATTAATTATGAACAAAACTATTAGCAAGTATTAGTAGATAACATTACAAAAAAAATGTTTGTGTATATATTTTAGAAGGTTTTCAAAAGTGAGGAATATTGACCTGCAGCTTTCAATACCTTTCTTCAATAAAGGGTCTATCAAACAGACTTCATCTCTAATAACGCCCTTTTCCCAGCGACGAGGTTATTACAGGCATGCGACGGGTCAAATTATTACTTGTGTCTTCGTCATATATTTCCTTTCAACATTGTCACAAATAACCTTGGCAGGTAACGATTGTGTCAACAAGTCTGAGCTCCATCTCAATGTTGTGGACATTATAGTGAATATTAGCTTATTGAATTGAAACATATTAAAAGTAGACTGCTGTCTGAAGATGAATGTTTTCTTATCTCTTCTCGTATGGAGGAATAAACCAACGGGATGTTTTCAGAAGGCACTTAAGTAATGCGTTCGAAAAATTATAATTAATATATTGAGATTGTAATAGTATTTTTATGTAAGCTAAGATACTTAGTGCTTGGAAAATTCAGTGGTCGTGTATTTGGGTCCTAATTTTCCAGGTAAAAACGATTTTCGTTTGTTTAACTGTGATAACCCTTTCGTGATTGAAAAAAACGTTTTATTTTTACGAAAAATGTTAAGACACGCACATATCCTGGGTTTTCGTTTAAAAGAAGATTTTCGTGATGAATTAGAGGTATATTTGCTACTTTGTTAGTTAACATTTAATTCAAACTAAAAATCTGTTGAATAAAAAGATTAATACACGAATAAGAGCTAATCAAACTTAACGAACTTCTGTTTAAGTATGAAAGGGAGTGTAAAGGAGTATCTAACATATAAAATGTTTACAACGGCGTCGCTAAAAGAAATGTTGGAGGAGATAGCTTACAGATTGAAGATTGAAAATTTAATTACAGCAAAACCACTTTTACGGATTTTATCGCAGTTTATTTAATTATTTATCTACCCCGACGGTTCAGAAGCTTTATAGCAACCATGGTCACAGGAGGACTGAGATGACAGATGTCCTGATGTACCAATTTTGTTAAAAGTACCCTAAGAATTATAGTTTTAGTTGTTCCGATTAACGCAAACAGTACTTATTATATCATGCTGTCTTGAGGTGTTATATTTACTTTTTGATTTGATTATGTTCACCACTGTGTCTCAAGCAGAGGGAAGAACCCAGCCATCTTCTCTATTGAAATTTGGATGTTTTTTTTTTTTTAATTTCAATAGCCTCACGGATCATCCTTGGAAGGAATCGGTGTTCCCCAGTAAGGATTTGCACCTTATCATATCTAATGTAATGGCAGGAGCCATCTTCGTCATGCTCACAGACCGCAGTTGCTGTAAAGCTTCTGAAACGTCGGGCTCGATAAATAATTAAATAAACCGCGATAAAATCCGTAAAAGTGATTTCGTTGTAATGAGTAACATTCGCGTAAACTCAAGACATCAATTTGCAAATTTAACTTTTATTTCGGTATCCGGTGTCCACGCTAATTTGAAAGAGTATCTTTCCACGGCCTCACGGCAACAGGTGAGTGGGTCGGCGCAGGCGTGGCGCGCGCGTCGATACCGCGCCCCGCCCGCGCCCTGCTCATTCACACCCGCACACCCGCACACATGTACACCAGCATGCTCATACACTCGCACACTATCCAAACCGCAATCACACACCTCACAATGCCTTTTGTACACGAAAATAACTCTCATACATATAGCCGCTTAAATTTATCACAGATAGTAATAGATCGTTTTATTTCAAGATTTATGAGGAAAGGATCGATATTGTAGCACATTTATTTTTGTGTGTAATATTTTTACTTTAAAGATACTTTTTATTTTTAGTACTATTAGTTGTAAGTGCTCACGGATGCGCGGTCAATTGTTAATTTATGCAATACCAGCGCTGCCCCACGGTTTCACCCGCGTAACATGGTTCGATTCCATATAAATTTCAACCCTTAATTTTTATAAATCCGTTCATAGATTCCCTCTCTCACTTTCATCATAAAAGGAACCCTTTTACCAAATTTCAAAGTAACTGGTTATTGTACCATGTACTTTGAAATTTGGTAAAAGGGTTCCTTTGTTATATATCAATATATCATCTGAGTCAGTCAGGTCTGCGTTTCATACATTATATATAGATGTGTCGTATTGTAAACTGTAAAATTAATTATTCAAAAAGAACACTTCGCGTCCTTTATGATTTGTAAATAATAATAAAGAAATATATTTGTATATTTTAATATTTAGATTAGTTTTAAACCATTAGTTTGGTACTCTATAAAATGCATAAATATGCCACGAATAAATGAAACTACTACTAAGTACTAAGCAAATGGAACTACTATATTATAACTTGTATGAATTGGTAGAAGTGCTACGTAAGTCACACGCCAGCGTAGCACTGCTACGTGGTTACAAACATCATCCGTTGGACGATATCCTCTGCTGGTCACAGGCCTTCTCCACATACGTAAGAACAAACGTAGTTAAAATTAATGCGACATGCGTTAAAACTTTCACTTCAAAAAGGTTGTAAATATATCTAGCCGTTTTGCGTGCTGTTTCATCTCATTGTAAATTATTTATTGCAATAAACAATTCTTATATAACTATTAAAAAGGATGTATCTATTGTCATTTGTATGGACTGTATAAATTGTCTATTTCTTTTGCAGGCGGACAACCCAAACCCAAGTCACATGTTGAAAAGCTTATCTATATTCGTATCCTAAAAGATTGATTTAACATCTCTTCCCAAATTTTCTCTTTAATTGGCAGTGCATGCAGTCATACGTGACGTCCAATGGGTTTTGGTGACTCGTGGACGTACTTGGTACCCACTAAAATCCCACGGGTGAAAGACGACCTATACTAAGATGCCCCGGGATGAGATATAAATCTTGACCCTGTCACAACTTAATACATACTTGTAAAAAATATACGTGTAAAAAATGGCAAATTGGTAAGGCGCGTTCTGAGGTACTTACATATATTTTGGAAGTTTTTTTTATAAATAGATAACAGAGTGCCGTGCGAGTAGACTAAAATGCCAACTGCCCAAACATGCACTTTTTGGATAGATATTTTAATAGAATTCTCATTCTTATATTTGAATAGATTATAGCTTATGTTACTCCTAAGTAAGTCCTCTCTTTCTGTTAGTAATAGCTCGGATTAGTATTTCCAAAGTTTCCCCCACAGACAAAGAAATATAGAAACTTACACCGTTACAATATTTGTTTACGAACGAACAGCTACCGTCGCCAATGAAAATCCGCGTAGTGTAGATGTGTTGCTTCCTTTTTCTGCTCCTCTCCAAAAGGCCTACTCACAAACCGCAAAAAACGCGATACCAGAGATGTCAATGTCACTTTATTTCATGCAGGTCCAATTCCGCTGCAATGCAGCGGGGCACTACCATTTGCTATTAAGTCTTAATTTGAATGTAACATTAGGACGGCGACACTTATGTGCCGCCTCTATATTTCGTGCAAGGTCGTATAGATTTATTAATCCCCCCGATATTCATTATTATGCTTGTTGTTATTATTTAGGGTGTCCTTAGCGAGGATTAATAACTAGGTGATGTCGATGAAGGTTATTTATAACAAATCAATACTATTTGTACGTTGTTTGACAGGGCGGTTTATTGACATTTGTTTGAGAAGAGCGAAGCCAGGGCAGTGACGCTTGAATTTTACTTTAATAGCGACAGCAACAGCATCTGTAAGCTTTTTTTTTTCTATTAATAAAAATAATCTGTTTTTTTTTCTAATTAAAAAAATCCATAACCTATAAATATATATTATATTTAACAATTTATACATAAATTGCTAAATAAATCTGTGGTACAAATTGTTGTAATTTGTACCAGCCAGTTATTGTTTCAGCGTTTAAAAAAAATCCATATAGGAATCTCTTCCAGCAAACCTATTACTGGATAAATTAAAAAACTGTGGCCATTTTTAGGTGTACTAGGGATGATTGTTAACTGGCCGAAACGACGAACTTAAAAAAAAGATGGGCAAATAAAATTTATTACATTATGTTCTATCATCTTTTTGAAAATAGAATGCCAAATTTGTTAGTACTGATAGAATTTGTGTGACCTAGAGCTTTCTTTGCCGCAAATTTTCTCAACAAGGGAAAGAAATTCGTGCGGTGATGAAGTTTTACTTTTTAAGAGGAGAAACAGCAACCCAGATTAAAGTCAAGCTATACAGTGTTTTAGGTAATACTGCTCCTGCGTTGAGTATGATTCACACCCGGGTAACGGACAGAGCTGCGAAGACGCCAACAGGTCTGGTCGACCAAATGTAGTCACGAATCCGGACATGATCAGAAAGAATTTAAATAATCGTTTAGAATGATTGGCGGTTAAAGTTGCGGCAGATAGCAGAGGTGGTAAGCATTTACTCTGAATGCGTTTTTAAGTTTTTACACTAACGTTTGCGAATGAAAAAGCTTTGCGCGCGATGGTGCCGCGTTTGCTCACTGTTAAGAAAAAGCAACGTCGAGTGGATAATTCGTCGGAGTGTCTGGCGCTGTTAAGGCGTGACACTAACGAGTTTTTGAGGCGTTATATTACGGTAGACGAAACATGGATATGTATATCATTATACTCCTTAAACAACAAAACAATCTAAGCAGTGGACTGAGAGCGGAATACCTGTGCTGAAGAAAACAAAACTGTTTGTCGGCCGGCAAAGTGATGGCACTGTCCTTTGGGATACTCGAGGGATTATTTCAGTGGATTATTTGCAAAGAGGAAAAACAGTCAGTGGAGAGCATGCAAGCTTTCTGCAAAAATTTTGTGAAGGAATCCGAAAATAACGGCCCCACTTAGCCAGAACGAAAGTTTTATTCCACCAGGACAACGCACCTGTGCACCCGTCAACGGTTACACTTGCCAAACTCCATGAATTGTGTTTGGAATCATTACCGCATCCCCCCTGCTCCCCAGATCTGGCCCCGTGCGACTTCTACTTACTCCCGAATCTCAAGAAATGGTTACGTGGCCGAAGATTTTCATCAAATGATGAAGTCATTGTCACTTTGAGGGGTTAGAGAAAACATTTTATCAAACTGGTGTAACGGCATCGGAGATAAGCTGGACTAAATGCATCGAGGTACTAACGGAAGAAACTAACCTTGAAAAATAAAATGATTATTAAAGTTTTTCTTTGTCGTATTATATTTTGTATATATTCTAAAATTACTTTATTATTTCTTTAATTACGTCTTATTAAGATTGAGAAAATGATCTCCAAACTCAAGGAATTCCAAAGTTTGGAGGAAAGAACAGTGAAGGAATAAGAAAAGAAGTCAGTTTTGTGCGGTGGTATTTGAAGAAGAATACGTCTATGAGATCTGCAGGAAGAAAAGAACATTAAAGAGGAAGCAAAGAATTCTACAGTTTTTACGCAGGCGTATAAGTAGCCACTGCAATTCTCTGCGAGCCTGAGACACATGGTCACGTTTTTTAGACAATAAATAAAGCGTAGGCATAGATTCTGTAAGCGCTAAAATTTGTTCTATTTGAACAAATTTGATATTACTATAAAACTACTTTTACGTATATTGTCGCGATTTATTTCATTATTTAACAAGTCGGACGCTTTAGACGCTACCACGGCAACCATGGTTACGGGTGGACTGCCATGACAGCTACCTTAATGTCACAAATTATTATGAGTACACGAATTATTATGAGCACACGAAGGTTATAATTATTCATTTGTTCCGATTAACGCAAACAGTTCTTATTATATCTTGCTATCTTGAGTCTTAAATGTTTAATTTTTAATTTGATTATGTTTATCACTGGGTCCCAAGCAGAAATAGCCCCGCCATCTTCTCTTTTGAAATTTGGATTTGAACAGATGCTTGTCTGTCGAGTGATATCGTGCTAAAATTATTTCTGTAGCTTTTAGAGTTTTTGTCTCAAAAGGAATGAATATAAAATATATTTATATTAGGTTTATTCACTTTTCAAAATTAATTTTCTTGTAAACCTCCCACCACAGTTAAAAAAAAACATATAGACTTAGTCTGGCGATAAGTACTGTTAGAATAAAAAATAAAAAATATTAGAATTTGAAATCTGTCATTTTCGTACGATTGTTCATTATGTGTTCTCATTTTGGCGCCAGTACATGGTACAAAATTTTCCTAAATTAAAATTACGTTTATTAAATTTAAGTACTATATTGTTCAGTTCAAAAATTGTATTAAGTACTATATTTAAGTACGGCGATAAAGAGAATAGAATTCCATTACACAAATTGATGTCTTAAGTTTACGCGAATTTTAGTCATTACAATTAAATTAATTTTACGTATTTAATGGCGGTTTATTTAAATATTTATCTAGCCAGTTCACCCGTGACCATGGTTGCTGTAAAGCTTCTGAAACGTCGAGCTAGCTAAATAATTAAATAAACCGCTATAAAATCCGTAAAAGTTGTTTTATTTTAATGCATTACACAAAGTAGATATGGAGCCAAATGCAATTTTTAAAACTCTCCATACACAATGAGACTTATTTTGTTTGCGACAGAAAAATACCTTGACTTCCATGTAGTGTTCGTGTGAAAGAGGTGGTCAAAGCAGTAAGGGAAAGAATTCGAAGAAATCCTGTTCGAAAAAAAGCAAAAGATTTTATCTCGGGACACCAACTCGAACCATGTCGCGTATTTTAAGAGATGACTTACTACTTACAGCCTATAAAAGTTGAAGTTAGTTTACACGGGTGAAACCGTGAGGGTCTGAGATTAAATCTTCATATTTTTAACATTACAAATTTCGAAGATTGCAGATCTTTCAAAATTTTAGTAACAGCACAATCACAATTTAAGTAACTTTATCTGTGAAAACAAAAAATCCTTCCCATGTTTCATTTTTTTTATATATATAGAATAAGGGTGCAAACGAGAAATCGGAGCCTATTTACGACTACAGACGCCCATGAACATCCACATAATTACTATGCCGATGCGTTGCCCCCTTTCCCCCACCCCTTCCAATCAGAAACCGGTTACTCACAAACCGCATGAAACGGAACACTGAAGATGTCACTTTACGGCGCTATTATGTGAGCGAGAGGTCGTGCCGGCCCAATTCCGTTGCACAGGAGGATGTAGTATCATGCACTATGCATGGCACCACCTCCTCCTATGCAGCATGGCAATACCTCTTCCTAAATTATTTGAATAATAATTTTACAAGTAGAAGTTGATATGCTGATTTTTATTAAGAAGATGAGCGATAACATGTCTGTATTCTGGGACGTAATGGCCAAATTTATAAGAATTCTAATGATCCGCTCCGTTTGTGCCCGTAACAAATTATATAGTTTAACCTGCCTCGAGAAGCGCTCTATCCATAGGTGAAATCGGCGTGAAAATCCGTTAAGCAGATTTTGAGAAAATCGATAACATGGAGACAGACACACATCTTTTGCAGACTTAGTTTCGTCACAAGTATAGAGTATAGATGAAAATCACATTATTTTAATGTATATGAATGGGGTATGAAAAAAAAAGTTTAACAATTTGGGAAACACGTCGTTTTACCCCATCATTCAATAAACCATCAAAGATATCATAATTTATAAGAATTAACCTATGAAAGATTGGATTGATCAAAATAAGTGCTACACATTTTACGCTTCCAAGATTGAAGTTAATATTTTAATAACGTTTTCACGACGTCATAACCCACGGCGGGCGGGTCTTCAATCAACGAATTACACTTCCTTCAATTGTTCTAGAACTGTATGTTAGGTGATTGCTCGCGGGGGAGGGGGGGTGAGATGTCGGCAAATGTTGTTACATAACACTGTAACACTTCTTTACTGTTAAAATTTTAAGATCTTTAGTAGATTAATGAATAAATTCTCAGCTATGCAACTCCTACCTAATAACCTAGAAAAGCATTTATAATAAAATTCTGATAGACTATCAGTATTTTTTTATAAATCATAAGAGTTATAATTAATTTTGTGGTACCTATCAGTGTAGCTATAATTTAAAGAATTCCGTCCACGCCGGTCGAAAATGTTTTATTGGACGGGATTGCAGAAGATCTGGAATTTTAGTTCATATTTCATTCATTAGATTTTAAAATAACTTGATTATTTCCAAAAATCACAGTTTACTAAGAAGGGCTGCGTAAGCACCCTGAGCATATGTAATTGGACTACTACAGGTAAATACCTGTATTTTCGAGAAGTTACGTTAACGCTACGCCAAGTGTAGACGCCTAGTCTACGTAATTCGTAGATGCTAGCTACGCGTATTCGTAGCTTATCTCGCCGGATTTGTATACTAACGTATACAAATCCGTTGCAAATGATACACAATGTACATTTTTTCACGGGAACCTACTAAGTCATTGTTAGCAAATAGTTTATTGAATTACCAATAATTCGCTTTTATTTGTCCACTTAAATTATTTTATTAAGCTACATTCATCGGACCAAGCACACGCTAACGTCGACAAATCATCCGTTCAACTGATTTCCTTTTGATTAAAATATTTCAGAGTTTGTGAAAACGAGTATATATGCATGAGACTTCTAAACTAATAACTTATATGTAATAATTTAATTAGGGAAATATAACCAGGTGCGCGAGGGTAGCGGGAAGTTCTTAATAAAACGTAAAAAAAATATTTCTTTAAACTACAATATATACATTTACAATAACTTTATTTATATTAAAGATATATTTTCTTATTTCTTTTGCTACAACCCAAAATTATTTTTGGGTTTAATAAACAGAGAAACGGTCGGTGTCATGATCAGAAATCACCTGTAATTACCTCTTTTTTGCCGTTAAGGGTATATTCACCTGAAACAAAATTTATTGTGACGCAAACACGTTCACCCTCTATAAAATTATAAATTGATGGCGAATCTGTCTACTTTAAAAAAACATTTGTTATTTCACTTGTTTCTTTTTATATCATTAACATTTATATTATCTTGTGATTTATGACCATAATTATAAGCCGTTGTTTGTCCGCTGCCTAGTTATAGGTACCTTTCATGGAAGCCCTCCCGGCTTGTCTATTGCCCGTACATCTTTTACCACCTGGGCGATGCTCGACCAAAACTACGTATAAATCAGAATTGGATGTTTTCGATCTTTTTTTTTTCGTTTAAGAGAAATATATTCTCAAGCATTTTTCTTTTTTTTAGAATAATAACAATCGGGGTGCAAACGAACAATCGGATATTCCATAATGTAACATAATGTAACTTGGATACTGGATACAAGACGAAACTAAATAATCTACAGTACACTGTGTTTATACATATAGTTATCTAAACACGCTATGTAATACCAGATTTTCTGCGTTTTACAACATAGGTGAACGACGAAATACTCTTACGTAAATATCCTTTGGGAGCTCCAAATTTCATAATTTTATGCTACACGAGAGACATTGCTAAATTATCCACGAGAACATTTCTTTTGAATGACACAAAATATAGAGTTGGTGTATATCAACATGTTTATAATTAAAAAAAAATAATATGTCCTAGGACAATAGATGTTAAATTAGAACGCACAAGTGGGCGGTATTATTGACCACATTCAAGGCCAAGGATCTTACAAGCGATGTATCATCTGGTGTAGATGACTGTAACGCTTTTTCGTGACGGAAAAAGCGAAATACGAAGGATATTACATATGTAGTGTCTCACTCTCATTAATAATTAATGACGCCTAATTCAGCAGTAGACGGAGAAATGTTAAGAGGAAACACGTGCCTAATAGAAAAACGTAGAAAGGGTGGTAACGCCACCTTTTATTTTATTTTATTCATGTTATTACATTTTTTGCGTTTTTATACATTATAGCCTATAGCCCTTTGATGACTACCAATGCCCACAAATATCCGCATAATTACTATACCGGTACGATTTCCTCCTTTCCTACTCCACCAATGGACCATTTACCAATAACACAATGTTCATTTGATAATGTGGGAGTCTAACCGTCAATAAAGTTACAATTCTTTCACGTTTGAACATTAGCTAACGGAAACAAGGCAAGAACTTAAGTAAGCCGCCCTTCCTGCGGGAACTATATTGGCAGTGAAGAGCTAGAGTGGCCAACCCATACGTAAAATGGGCGAGAAAAAGCGCCGAGTCATATAACACCACCGCAAAGTGACATTCTTGGTGTCGCGTTCTTGCAGTTTGTGAGGAGCCGGTGGCCCATTGGAGCGCAGGAGGAAAGAGGGTAATGCATTGGCATGGTAATTATAAGGATCCGTACCGTAGTCGAAAAATACTTTATTCTATAAAGAAACAGTTGCCTAAAAGGCTTGAGCTCCAAGGAGCCAAGCAGGAAATATATAGTGCCATTGCTGTACCAGACTGAACTGACTACTACATTTTTGTGCTTTTATAATGCAAATAAGTTTCCGTATATTAAACTCCTCTTATAAAATTTCATTAATTTCATTCTCCGGGTCTGAACCTATTCATTTTTCCAAACTCTTTGTATTTTAAATGAGCCTTTTTGTAAATAAGAAATACTCTTTCCCACGCAAAATAATTTTAATAACCTTTATGAACAACACAACTAAAAGGTCTTGAATGTTTTCTGGGATCCCATTGTAAAAGTCTATCGTAAAGCTATGTTGATCTTATTGTGAACTTCTTATTTTTACTTGGTAAAGTTTATCCACGATGTAACAACATCTAACCTTTGTTTTTCCTTTTATTTTTGAAATCGTGTTTTGTTTTACACTATAAGTAGTGTTTCGATTATTTTTTTTTACACGAATATCGAACCTTTTACCAGTTCCTTATTAATCCACTTAAGTGGAAATGGAGCGACGGAAATTCGATCGTAATTATAAAAAATCTATAACATTCCTATTTGGCTGAAATATAAACGTTTTGTAAAAAATAAATACTAAAAAGTTGTTGTGTCTTTGCAGTTGAGAATTTCATTATAATATGTGTCTTAAACAAATTAATGCATATAAGCGTGCCGTAGTGTGCGTATGATTTTATTTAATTTAAAAAAAATCTAATGAATATTCTAATGAAATATTACCTTTCCGTACATGTCGGCCATATAATCTTCTAGTGTACAAACTTTCAAATTCCTTCATTCGCGCAATCATTTAAGAAAGATCTAAGTTGGAATAGCCAATAAGTGATGTTAAAAATAGCATATGAGTAATTGATAACGATGATGATAATAATGATCATTGCGTAGTACTAATTATTTTAATGTTGACTGAGGACACAATTAATTAATTAGTAGTACGACAACAGTAGTTAAGCAAATGGGATATTATAACGTCCACTTTATGGAGCCATGTGAGGTCTGTCATAAATAATTATTTAATACTACTTCATGTCACCGATAGATGTTATAAAATATCAAAACTTCGATTCATATGGTTGTTACTCTAGAAGGTCAATATTTTCATCCAGTAACTTATATCTTCCCCCAAATTGCGTTCGCCTCGTTTTCGAAACGCTTTCACCGCTCATCCCTTGGATTATTCTGTAGTGGGTCGAGCTTGGAATACTAGTTCGTCTTGGCGTTTATTGAAAAAGGTCTCCATCCAGCAGTGGACCGATAAGAGCTGATAATGATGATGGTAATGAAGTCGAGCTTACGTAAAGCAGTAAAGTATGAAGCAAAAATTCTTTAAGTATTAGAAAACTAATGGAATTTTTGAAATGTTTCCTAAAAGTAGCACACATGAGCCGTACTCCCAATAAGAGGAACATTGAATTAATAGGGACGGGATTACAAACCAAATTAAAAATGCATTATTTAACAGGTAGTGTTTGTTAAATTTTGACCAATCAACGATGTAAATTTTTTTCTTCTTTGTTGGGTTCTAGGTTTAGTGGCGATGAATAAAACAACTGCTGATGTGTTCCGGTTTTCTCATGTTAACAGTGAAACTCCGTTTGGTATATTCAAAGAGGTTTAGTCGTAAGTGCTCTCAATCATACATAATGTATACAAACTGTTTCAGAGGTTGGAAATGTAAGGGTGTATTCAATAGGTAAACGTGCGTAACAACAGAACGTGCCGACCTTTTATGTATATTGTTGTGTATGTTAATAGTAACCTCTTCGTCGACCAAAATCTGTTTTTGGCGATGTACCCAGTGGCGATATACGTGCAATCAGTGAAATTACCATAAGCCTTACATCGTGCTCGCCCTTTTACCGAATAAATGACGATCGATTACAAAACTGGGTCGCAATTTGCCTTAAAAGCAACGGACACGTCAATTATACTAATTAACTCTCAAGTTCAGGAAATTGTTTCAGCCACGAGTGTACAGTTGTGTCAGACACGCGACCACTTGTTACCCGCTCCATGCGGTTGCTGTCTTGTTAGTGCAGTGGGATCCGTTATCTCAAACGTACTACATCCAATGTTCTCGTGCTCTTTCACAATGCGCGTATGTACGAACTTACTGAGACATCTCAATAAAATTTACCCTACACATTTGTGCCGATACAATCCGGTACAATCCAGTATTAGCGCTACCCGCTGAAGAATTTAATTACATCATTGATATTTTTTGTATTATAACGTATCTGCTTTGCATAAATTTAGTTTTAAACGGTAAGATGTTTAAATGTTAGTTTTAAACGGTAATTTGTTTTAATGTTAGGTTTAAACGGTAAGGTGTTACGACACAATGTTTAACATTTAATAGCTACTGTACTTTTATAAATGTCAACTTATAGATTGTCCCACGCAGTTCCAGCCAAGTAGTCTTTAGTCGTGATTTATCTAACTAAAACCAAAAGGAATAAAACTTGTTCTTCTTGTTACTTCGCCCGTCTACGTTGCCATTCAGAATAAAAGACTAAAATTTTGATTATATTTTGCAAGCAATGAACGATGAAAATCAAATTAAGAATTAATTAAAATACGTTCGTGTAAATTTTAAGTGGTTTGCATTAGCCCTATTTTTCTTTCTTTTTGAATTTGTAATTCCATTCTATCTTTTTTAACAAAGTATAAACGGACATGTAAATAGTAGAGTAAAAAATAAGACACTGCAAATTGAATGTCTCCCACGCCATCTATACGACAGTTTTTGTGTAAACCATTTCGCACGATGTAACAAAGTAAAAATAAATAAAAAAGAAAATTGAAAAAAAATTGTTATACGCAATACCCTGGATTTACTAACATATACTAAGTAGGTGTCATGTGCTATCCACCTGGCTAAAGTTATATCGTGGCGGTAAGGTATAGAAGCCCAGGCCACTTGAACCGAGGGGGCTGTTCTTTGAACTTCTCTTATAAGAAGAGGGGACAAATGAAAAAGTTGGAGGCACTTTTGCGCACGGGACAAGGGGTGAGGATGGGAACCTTACCCTGTCCCAAAGTTGATGGGGCTGTCATGTGGTGCGGCGCGACCCTTCTGTAGAGTAGGAGTTGGTCCCTTATGGGACCAACTCCTCCTCTACAGCAGCCGTCTAGGTGCCTTAATGATTTGTTTTACCGGGGCACCTCACCAAAGATGGCAATGATGACACTCGCGGTAGTTTTTATGTTCGGCTCTACAACACGCCGTGGGCCCCACACACCACTAGCCTTACCCAGGGCCGGTGAAGGTGCGTAAATGCATGTAAATATGCTCTGTGACCTTATGCATGTAGGTGAATCTAAAAAACACGTGTCACCTGCATATAAATTGTTTAAACATATCCGTATTACGAATATAAGTACTCTCGTGTAATGTCGTCGCGTTATAGGATATGTCATAAATGGCACCTGGGACATATATTCTATAACATTCGCATAAACAGGCGCTATGAGGTGACTTTTATGAGTTATAAAAATGAATAAGATCTAGTTTATAAAATTCTGGTAGGCACCATTTATATTGCTTTCAATAAAAAGATTTTATCAGCTTGATGCAGAAACGGGGACATTTAGATGGTATCTCTCTTGAACATCGGTTTATACTGCTTCATATAACACTCGACGGGAGACTACAATAGGGATTATTTAATCTCTAACTATTGAGAGTCGATTGTTGTCATTGCTCTTGATAAACGATAGCTGGATAGTGAACGATGTCACTTAGAATACACAAATAGCGCTTTGTTTCGCGCTGCTTATCTACATATTCTCTATGAATATAAGCTTAGAGGTAATCTATCGTTTAAAATTCGTATTGTAAGTGAGACTAGATTAGGCCGCTTGCCTAGCCTTTTGAGAATGTGGCAATCCCAGTTCCATATATATTTTCGAAGCGGAAATTTCTTTAGAACTCAGCATTTTTGGGTGAAGTAAAATCACGGAACTCGCGTCATTGTCACGCGTGTGAGACGTGTAGCGCTCCTTTCGTCGCCGAACGCAGCGGTATGTAGTGCTACTGCTTGGTAAACAAAAATCATGGAACTCGCGTCTTTAAAAGGTTTTTCGTCATGTCACACTCCGTCACCGAACAGTTTCATCAACGCCATTTCATGGTGTAAGATACTGTTGTTATTTCTTTATATATTTGATCATTTTCTACGTAAAACAATGCGACAAACAACAAAAGTTGTTATATAATCAAAGAAAACAAGCATTAATATTACTTCCTAACAAAGCTATTTACTTACTCGAGCCTCTTAAGGAGGTAATCTAATCTTTACTGTAAAATGACACAACAGTTTACTTAAAATGTGTACATTGAAATTTCTAAGAGAAATTTACACCTACTCTTTTTAAGATACCCGCAGACGATAATTTAAATCGTGTTATAAAGTTTAACGATTTCCAGTCGATTCGCATCGGTGAGCAAAGTTCAACATAAGGGTTGAACATGACATTTTTGCGTCATCGTCTATTTTATCGGCAACCCTTGGGGGCTTTTTATTCGAAGCCCTTTCCGGTCCCTAAATGTGTTATACGAATAAAACAAATGAACCAACCAACCTTCGGTAAATAGTTCGAATCAAAAGAGAACGGTTACTTAATCTTTAAGTATAATATAAATAAAGAATGTGTGCTAGGTGACGTCCCAACAGAACAACAACATTTTTTTCATCTTTTCTTTCGGAGGAAGGCTTTATAAATTTTTTATCATGTATATGGGCAACGTTATCTTGCTCGTTGTTTTCACATCGAGGGTATTCATTGAATCTTCAAGAAAGATGACGTATAACACAATATTGAAAAAGCCTAGAGGCTCAACTTCCAATTTCTCCGTCATTGATCTGTGTGTTTCAAGTACCTGAACGGGTAATTTCATACAGACATCTGTGAATCGTTTTATTTTGCAATCCACAAACGACAGTTCCTTTTGAATGTATTTTCAAAGCGAGAATACAATAATAATATTAGAGGGCTTATCGCACCACGAAAAGCAGCCCAGTGCCAAGTACGGTAAATACTAGTGTTACGGGTACTAGGAAACGAAAAAATATTCAATATTATTTCATCAATTCAAGAATGTGAATATTTAAAATTTTATTACAGAAAATATTCATGATCTGGGCGCGTTTCGAACTAGCAACTGCTGGCGCAACGTGTACGGAGATAATAAAACGGACTATGGTACTTGCAACTGCTGCGGCAACGTGTACGGAGATTATAAAACGGACTATGGTACTTGCGACTGCTGGCGCAACGTGTACGGAGACCGGAGACAATAAAACGGACTATGATACTTGCAACTGCTGTCGCAACGTGTACGGAGATAATAAAACGGACTATGGTACTTGCGACTGCTAGCGCAACGTGTACGGAGATAATAAAACGGACTATGGTACTTGTAACTGCTGGCGCAACGTGTACGGGGATAATAAAACGGACTATGGTACTTGCATTGGTCGTCTATGTTATAAACATTCTACTTGTTTATTGTGTAGACTTAAAATATTATCCTTAATTTTTAATTATTTAAATCCCGAGCCGGTGGCCCATTGGGGGCAGGTGAATTGAAGGGCAACGCAACGCCTTTTTAACAGTGTTGATGGTCATGGGCGTTGGTAATCGTAAAAAGGCTCCGATATCTCGGTTGTCCCCCTATACAATAAAAAAGAATTAAGTACAATGTTAATATTTTGAAATGTAAAATTTATCCTATGTACATCTTGACTTAGCTGTTAGTACAGATAATTGTGAAATTTAATATAAGAAAGAAATAACTTATCTAAAAATAAATTAAATTTATAATGTTTTACAGTGTACTCAACACATTGCACTAGAAAATCATGCACTACTACAGCATATGGTAGAAATAAAATGTAAACTATACTATACCCTAAAACCTTTTTTATACTATAAAGCGGAAACCCAGCATCCTCTTTGGTGGCTGCCCATACCAATAAACATCCACATAAATATTAAGAGCCGTCGTCCTCCTATCTCCTTTTCCCTGAATAATCCGCTGAAACTCACACGTCCCACAAACGATACCGGTCAGCTGTCACTTTATCGCGGTATCTTGTGAGCTATATAATTATTTTTAGCATTTTCAATATTGCATAATTATGAAAGTATTATTCTATGAGCGGCCATTTAGTTTAAGTGAGACAAAGGTATAAAGCTACGTGGCGCCTTCTACGCCTACGCAAGTTGTCCAAGGTCAGCCAAGGATTAAACAGAGCGAATATCTACAAGCCGAAAACATGAGTGACTCACGGAATGGTTCAATCTATTTTTAGATGTTACGAACATTACTGGTATTTGGAGAATTTTAAATCTTATTACAGCTTATTTTCTCATCTCTTCTTATATTAGATTCTATTTATTGTTTTTATTTATTATTTATTTATTTCTTAATAGGGAGGTATCTAAGGATCGCGACGTGTGGCGGTCCGTTGCCGTGTGCCTACGCCGTTAAGGAACTGGCGTGGTGATGTGTTGTTGTTGTTATGTTCTATTATATTATAGTATTTATACTTTTAAAGTAACAATTAAATGGTTTCACATGTAATATTTACTATTCTGATCTTAATGTTAAAATAAATGATCCGTCTGCCGTTTAATGTTAATTATTTGAATTTTAATCCTTATTTTATTTATTGAATAATGAGTGTACTTGAGGCCACACGATCGAGGTAAAGCTTCTTCATGTTATGTCAATATGTATGAGAGAAAAAGAGAGAGATAACGTGTGCTCTTACCTCGTGCCCCTACAGTAACATGAGATGGAGAGTCAACTTACATTGACCTCGTTTCCTCGGAGCTCTCGTCATCATTTCACCAGTTTACTACTCAAGTCTAGCGTGCTTATTTAACGTCTAGGTTTATTACATTAAGGTGGTAATATTGACACAAAAATACCCTCTTATTATGCTTCTTTTATTTATAAATTTAATAATTGTTTATTCCTTTATAAACAAAGAAAAATAGGATATCGTTTAAACAAAAATGAAATATTATATACATTTTGTTTACTGAAGTATCGTCATATCTTGTAAGATGTAGTGTCATGCTGCATAGGAGGAGGTAGTGGCACGCGTGGTGCATGATACTACATCCTCCTATGTAACGGAGTTGGTCCCACACGACCGGGGTGGTACCTCATTTGTCACATTTCCTGCGGTTTGTGAGTAGTCGGTGGCCCATTGGGAGAGGGTGGAAAGGAGGGCAA